>VYZM01010471.1:20708-55045 GCA_013398915.1 Dromas ardeola
CCTTATTTTTCCCAATTCTTTTGCTCATTCAACTGGCTGGGGTTGGGGGGAGAGAAGTGAGCAAGTGGCTACATGGTCCTAGTTGCTGGCTGGAGTTAAACCATGACAGAGTCTGAACAGAAAGCAAAGCATTATAAATAAGGGTGGACTATGAACTACTGTCATGACGAGTAAGCTGTCCTTCAGAATTGTAGCGGTAGACTGATTTAAAGAGGGTTTGTACTGCCCATTCTGCCATTCACAGGCATGGAAGAGTTCAGTCTCCAGATTTTTTTAATTTTATATCTTTCATATCCAACAATAAGAATAAAAAAGCAAATAGAAAATTATTTTATCTGTCGGTAATGTTTACTTTTCATTTAGTAGACCACAGCCACAAAGATATTTTGAATACCATGCAGTTCAGGGAGCAATATATTATTATTTTCACAGCAACTGTGTTCTGCCCCATAAAAAGGGAAAATATGTCTGAATGACTTGAGGCAACAAAGAGAGCATGTAGAAAGGCAACAACAAAAATGAAACGCAGCATAACTCTACTCAGTTTATAAATATATTAGCATGCAGTGCTTATTTTCTTAGGCTGTTTTGTCAAGTTGTTATTTGGAATTCGAAATTTACCTATTTTTGCCAACATATCTTTCTCAAAGGCTTAATACTAGACAGATATAATCATCACTACAATATTGTTTGCAGTTTAAAAGGTTGCTTGACATTAAAGAATCATAAAAACAAACATGAAATATTTCACCCAAGAAAGTATGTTCTTTTTGAAATATGCTATTTAACATTCTTCGTGACTATATGCCGAAAAAAGTTTCTTATATAAACTGCAGATGTCTAATATTAAATAATATTCATCACAATTCATTGTGGTCAACTGATTTTTCAGATCCATCATTTTACTCTGCGAGTAATTTTCAAACTTCTTCATTTGACAGAACGCTACTTCCAGTAAAGGAATAATTTTTCCTTTTTAATGATGAATGCTAGCATTCATTTCTTACTAGATATTTGAAGACACATTCTTTTGCATTCTGAGTGCTTGGCTCATGTCAGCATTTCTGTGAATTGATGATAACAACATGAATTCTTCAACAAAATTGTTTGTGCATTAATATAGCATATGGCTTCAAAGGGAGTGCAAGCAAAAATATTTTGTGGGGTTTTTTTTCCTTTAAAAATAAACCTGTGAATTTTTGTCCCACCCAAGATGAAATTTAAAAAAAATATGATATTTCATTTTATGAAGATGCTAGCACGTTGAGTGTAGAATAAAGCCTGAATGTCAACCACTGTGCTGCTTCCCCTTTTCTTAGAAGGAGAGGAGTTTGCTATTAGTATTCTTTTTGTAAATTGTTTGGAAAACCTCCATCCCATTTCCTACAAATAGAGTCTATATTCTGTATTTCTGTTCATAGCAGTACTTCTGGTCATGTTTCCAGAAGATTTTGCCTCATCCAGGTGATAGAACAGAGTACCTATTTACTTAATATATAAGCCAGTGTGACTAATTGTTACTTGGAATTCAAGAGGTCTCTCATTCTGCGAGTAAGACCATGCTGTGATTTTGCTATAGGTCAAGTAAAAAATATCAAGAGCTGTACTTTAATGAAAGCAAATTTTAAGTGTTCCTGTCTTGCTCTGTGTTGTGACTGAGAATAGAGGCTGGTAAATGTAGATCACCCAGATTTTGTCATGCAACATAGTGCAATGAAGATTTAGCTAAACATATTTATTGAGTACAAACAAATGAACAGGAACAATAAACAGACAGAAAATGAAATAAATTGATGCAGTTGAACTGCATACAAATTTAAAAGGGCTAACACAATACAAAGCAAGTGTATCTTGGATCTGTTCAGCTTTTCTTTTTCCTTTGGAGCCAAACCTCTTACACGAAAAGCCATATTTGATCTAAGTTGATCTAAGACCACAATGCCAATTAAAATGATGGTCAGATACTCTGTACAACTCTGTGTTTCCTTTCCTTGTCATCCCTTAACGATAGTCTTCATGCTACTTTAAGGTGAATCAGATAAGGTCATAGATCCCACTAAAACCTAATCTTGCATAAGAGGGAAAGAAAAAGGACCATATTTTTCTGTGTTTCAACTTATGCTGCCCGTGAAACCTACAGGAAACTTGGACTCTTTAGATTTCAGTGAAGCCGCTTTGCTTTTAAAATTAATATCTGAAACGTGAATTTAGAAAGGCGACCACATTACATTATTTCTTTTATCCACACTTGCACTGCAAGTAAGTTTGCATATTTAAGGATAATGGCAGTCAGACTGCCTAGTTTACGAATGCTTGTGTCCTGAATCAGTTAAAAGAAATTCAGCAACTCTTGTTTGCTCTTGAGTCTTATTCCATTTATTTTTACAATGTAGTTAAGTATTAAATTGCTCATTGTTTTCAGTAATTTATCTAAAATTGTCACTGCCTTGGAACTTTTTTTATAAGTATATTCTTTGTATTTAGCAAAATAGAAAAATTAAGTAAGCAAGGATACCAGGTCATGTAAACAATTTTATGGCTCTTACATGCTTAGAATTAGTATTGGTATTTAGGATTTAAGACTAATAAGTAAATTAATAGAAGGGAGCTGGGCAGATAATTGTATGTGTTTTATGATTAATTTGATCTATTAGGGAGGAAAACATCTATGGGTCTGTCAAATTCTAGTTCTGATGAATGCACTGTGGTTAATAAATTACTGTAGCCTTTTAAAATAATAATAAAACAGCCCTTATTTCATTTTCATGAAGTTTACAAGCTCACAGAGAATACTTATTTGTGGTCAAAAAGTTTGAGAGTATATGTTTTGTGAGGTCTATTACTGTGATGGCTCTGTTACTGTACATCACTATAGTTGTTAAGATATCAGCAGTGTTTTCTGGGAAAAAATATACCTCTACATAAATAAGGAAAGCAAGGGTTTTGGTTTTGTTTTTTTTTTTAATTTTATTTAACTTCTTCTTAAGCATTAGGCGTAAAGGATGCTTGGCTATGCTTATATTAGAAACAAAGAGCTGAGAAAATTGATAACCCTTTAGTGATGAAAGACATACCTTGATACCTTTACCAGAAATGGCTTGTTCTCAGCTGCTGTAAATCAGGCAGTTTGGCTTCAGGAGAACTGTGCCATTTGACAACAGCCAAGAGGTGTTACAAATTTTGAGTAGTTCCCAAGTCTTTATGTGTTTTCTTAAGTCACGGGGAAAATAAAAAAAGAAATAATAGTATTTCTCCTGTCTCATTGGATGCAGATTCAGGTGCATAAGTTTTTCAGTGTCAGGGCATCACTGAGGCATGGATGAAAACATGACTCTTCAGGGGACTCATTCTCAAATTTCAAATAGGCAAACCAGCAGTGGGCAAATCAAGTCTGTCTTTAAGGATGTGTCTAGCACTGAGGGAACTTTGCAAAAGCACAAATACTATCTTGCATCTACTAAGTTTGAGCTGCGCTTTTTCTCCTCATGCCTAGAACTTCAGCTGTCACGCAGCTGATTTAACAGCTGGTTAAAACAGTAGCCAAATGGTAGCACTAAGGAAGAGGTATTAAATCAAGATATTGCAGTCTTTGCATTTAAATGCAGACCCACACGTCTTTAAACTTGTACTAAGCACTTGCTCTGAGCTGTATTCCATAGAGAATGTAATAATTTAACAAAGACACTATAGCTACCTTATGTTCTTAGTATTTGGTGATTTAGCTTTCTGTTTGGAGTTCATGGTTTTATTTATAAAATGGAGTGATATGGGGCTTTTCAGACCAACGGTATTCCGTCTTCTGCCGGAAGGCCTTTAGCTGAGATCAGTGGGGATGCTCCAGTGAGAATCTTGGGCCATATATAGTACAGCTGCAAGCACAGTTTTTCCTGGAGCACTGCCTCTTTTTGTATAGCTGTCCAGATCTAAAATTGCTCACACCAGCTGGACTGGTATGTATGCTTTTAAGCTTACTTGACAAAAAATAAATACATACATTGTCGAAGTTGTCCAATCTTGTGGTATATTACATCTAGGCCAACAAGTAATCCTAGCCATTTCCTAATACCAGTCTGTCATTATCCCACTGAGACTTCTTCCAAGTTAATTCGTGTCACTTTCAAGAGTTGTGGAGAAATCAGTAGACTGTTGCTTCAAGTGAACATTGGATGTTCATCATTGTATAGTTCTTTACATTTTAGAATTTAGTAGCCACCAAATATAAAAAAGAAGATACATATTTTACTGATAAACAAGTAATTCTTTTTTTTTTTGAGGGGAGAAGAAGGTAAAGAGCAATAAAATACATCTGTCAAGTTTTTGGAAATATATATGTTTTTAAAATTGATAGACAAAAAGTACAGCCTTGTGTTTATGATGCCAAAGATAAATGTTAGCACGTTTGTAATAATACTAAGGGATATATAAATCCACAATAAAAATTCCCCCAGATTGACTTGTTTTTATTTAGATTCCTAACTCTAGGGGAATGTTTACGTAACGTAGGAGAAATAAATTTTCATTTTGTACCTTATGTAAAATATATTTCATTTTTGTGTACCATCTTTTAATTATTATCACATAGACAGAATTTTCAGTATGTGAACACACAACTTTTCAAATGCAAATGCTGCAAGAGTAAAGAAGAGAGAGCAGTAAGTCCTTAATGTACAATACCAGGAGCAGGAGGGGAAAGTTTTGACTGGGCCACCAGATCCTGGATAACTGGACTTTCCCCTCCACCCCTTTTAATTTAAGGGTTATGGATGCCCAGTATATCTGTAGAATAGTTTCTAAGGTCACTTCTGAAAGAGTGTCATGAATTGTGAATTTGCACACTAAAACATTGGGTTATGGCCTTTATGTGGCCATAAAAAAGTGTCAGTTTGATAGCTTGCCTGTTGAACTCCATTTTGAAAGACCCACTTTATATTTTACGTCCCTTTCATTTGTGGTTTAGTGCTGCTAAGTTGCCACTTAATGTTGCAATTGTGTGTAAGCATACAATATATTGTCTGCCTAGCATTTGAATCTACAGAGTACTTGGTAGGGATAAAAAAGGTTGTGTGCTTTATTCTTCCATTGGAAACACTAGGTAAAATTTCTCTGTATGGCTAATTAAACCAATTTTCTAGGGAAGTGAGGCTTGTTCAAGATCACTATCAGTCCATTTGTCAGTCCTCTCTGTTTTCTCCCTGCCTTTCCACTTCCTGATAGATGTTGAACATTCTGGCCATGAAGGCTTCTAATATGTATTGGGGATAACTTCTTGAGACGGTACTGGATGGGTCAAGCAGCAGTGATGCACAGCTGGATCCTGCTGTTCACTAACAAGGAAAGAAATGGTTGTGGTAAGATGTGGTAATCAGTGACAGCCTTAGGTATAATGACAGTGAAATACAGTTCAAGATCCTGAGGGTAGTGAGGAAGGGAAGCAGCAGAGTGCACACCCTGGTGTACAAGCAAGAGACTTCACCTTATTCAGGAATTTAGAAAGTACCTTCTGTAGGTTTCTTTCTGACAAAAACTTATTTTTATAATTTCTTTATTAGATATTCCTGCATGTAATATCTAACATTTAATGTTTAATATTTTTCATATAGTTATTTACAGAATAAATAAACCAATAATCTAAGAACTGCTTATGAATCTGCAGGGATACAGCAGTATTTTCATAGAAGCATCATGTAATACTATGTTTTTTGATAATGTTGCTGACTTTAGTCAAGATGGCCAAAGTGGAAGAATTACAACACTAGAGATTATTTAATATGAAAAAACCTAAGGAGATTACAATTTTTCCATTACTGGCAAGCAAATGCACTGTTGTAACTTAAAAGTATTTTATGTGAGGAAATGGAAGACCATTCAAATTTCAAGAAGTGGCAGTGGAAAGGCAGACAAGATAGGTCAAATGAAAAACTAATTACAAATTTCTGAGGGTCATTCTGAATAGAAATTAAACCCTTTCCTTTTTTGGAAATTGCGAAGAAAAAA
The DNA here is from genome assembly GCA_013398915.1 of Dromas ardeola. Lineage (NCBI taxonomy): Eukaryota > Metazoa > Chordata > Aves > Charadriiformes > Dromadidae > Dromas > Dromas ardeola. The sequence continues at coordinate 26,703 of VYZM01010471.1, forward strand.
AAGTACCATATACATATATTTTCAGTCTCTGTGATACACAGCTGACGTAAATTTAAAAGCAAACCAGTTTTTAATTCTGGAAACTGAGCTTTTGCAACCAAACTTTGGTGGATTTTCTTTGTTCTTTTTTCACCTGTTTTATAACTACAGTCCTGTATGGATTAGACAGGTTGTAGGTTCTTTTGCCTGCCTTAGTGGCACAGCTGCATAGCTTATAAACAGGTTAAAAGCTTTTTATATGTAGAAACAACTTCTAGCTAAGGAATGTAATATATGAAATCAGTTACAAAACAGGCTCTTTCATTAGATGCAGATGGGTTAACTAATTTTAATTAGTTAGTCTTTAGTCAACCTCTCCAAGTTTTTGAAGCTTCTCGATTTTAGACACTTATATTTTCCTAAAACCTTGGATTCAGTTTCATTATCTTTTAATAATATGGTTCTCAAAAATGTAATGAAAAAAATTAAAATTATAATATGAAAAATGTAATCATGTCATCTGTTTTTGAATATCCACTGATCTCTGCTCTATTGAGAAAAGACAGTATATAGTGTTTCCATAAGATCAACAATGTTTTGTGGTTTGTTTTTTTTTTTTCTCACAGACATCCTAAGTTCAAATGAGCCTATGTATCCCATTTGTGCGTGGGCAGAATAGCTGTGTATTGGGCGTGTAGAAAGTCTGGTCTCCCCTCATATCATGTGGAGCAGTGCTGAGCATGTGAATGCGGTAAACCAAATTCTTTAGATTGGTTGCAGAGTTCTTTCTGTATCTGAGTTAGTTTTACTCTGTTTCTCTAAGTGTAAACACACATTTTAATGCAGTGTTTAATTTTCTACTTTCAGATTACATGGCTCATCTACATATTTCTTACTTTGCTTCAGTACAGATCCTCTGGCTAGATCCTTATTTTTCACTTTCTGTTACATTTTCTACTACAGATTTGAAGACAGACTAAAGACATTGTCGTAGTCTCAATATTCTTCTCCTTTGTGTGGTTCTAAATAACTTAGTAACAATTATAGGCTCAGATTATTGCTGCTGGTGGTTTTTTTTTAATAACTAAAATATCATAAAGCATCAGAGTTAAGAATATGGACAATGGATACTAAAATACTTAGTCTGAGACATAAACAAGACTGGCAGATAATTGTAAAGTACTTAGTTAAAGGACAAATGGAGTTTGCCTTCATTCCCAAATTTGCTCAAATCCAGTAAATTTGTCAGTTCTGCTGTATATTTAGATAGCATTAGTTCAAATACAACTTTGCCATGTGATTAATAGATGAGGGTTTTAATAGCGCATATTTCCCCTATTTGCTTTTTTTAACTTATGTCAATTGCCTTTGGAGTTTCTATTAAGTTTGTTACACTTTTCCTCAGTTAAAGGGCACCCCTGTATAAAATAATTGATTTATTTTAGGTCTTCTGGGTTGTCATTTGTTTTCTTTGGGAAGACTTTAGGGACAATGAAATTAATACTATGGAAGTCCTTGGGTTGGCAAAATTGAATGAAGCAGAATTAATCTAGGGAGGAGGGAGACAAGTCATCTGAAGTACCATTAGGCTTCTGCCCAAGAGTAACTTTGGATATGTGTTCCTTTAAGCTTATATTTTCAGAAGTTGTGTCAGTATAAGCACTGGTTTTGAAAGATTTTTTTGAAACTTGTAGCATATCTGTTACCAGGTGAAAAAATGTACAAAGTTCAAATTTGAGCATGATCTTATTTATAGTGCTTCCTTTAAATGCTAGACATTGGGAAGCACAGTTTAGTAAAATAATATGTAGCAATACACTATAAAAATAATATCAGAACACCTGTAAATAATTCTAAAATTAGTCCAACATTTTAAAGTAGGAGTGAGTGCTTTAACATGAGGAATATGTGTATCTTAGATACAACTACATAATTGAAGTTTGAAGGCTTTATAGTTAGCAACAAATAAAGTATTGGAACAGTACATAAAATATTGCTGGTGTTTCCTTGAGTCCATCCTAAAATTTTGCAACAACTGCACATTTTTTGTTTTTAATCACCTTGTTAAGACATAATGATCTTCATGTACTGCCATACCAGGTAGCCCGTTAATGGGCTGGAATAAAACAAAAAGCTATCAGGGGCATATATTAGGGTTGATTAAGCCCCGCGTTGCTTAAGTTTTACTCCAGTGTAACTCCACTGAAAGCAGTTGAAAGGCACAAATAGACAGGTGTAGTAATGCAGTGGTGAAATAGATCTCTCAACTCCATTTTGGTTACTGAAAAGAGAAGCGCCTGCACTAAGGAAAGTGTTTCAGTCTAGTGAATTATACTCTAAGAATTTTCTGTGTGATCAGCACTGTACCTGAGACGCTCTATTTGAGAAATAAACAAGCTTAATAAAACTTCTTCAGCATTTGGTCTAGGTTTGACTCTTACAATTGAGTTGCCTATCATATACTGAATGAAAGTTTAGTCTTGGTAGGTGTATGGATAACCATTTTAAAAAATGAATCTGACAGATCTCAAAAGACAGGTACAGAAATATTTCCAGAAGAAGTATATGATAAGATGGCAGTCATTTAATACCCAAGAAAATGTTCTAAAGAAAAGCAATAGCATGAAAGAAGGCCAGAGGATCAAAAAATACAAAAGAGGAGACTGAGGAAGGAAGATAAAAGAGAAAGGCCGCATGAAATGATAGGTGTCAAAAGGCAAGACTTTTTCATCATTGTGAGGACAGAATGTACGTTCATTGGTTAAACACAAATATGTTTACAGGTTACTTTTTTTCTGAATTATGAAGGGCCCTGTCTTTTCATGTTCGTTAAAAAAAATAAAAAAAATCAGGAAGACAGCAGTATAAGAGAGAGAGCAGAATTCAATAAAAAGTTTTTGTTTCCAGAGAACTGGAGCAAAATCAGTGTCCCTAAACACAGGCAGAAGAGGAGTTTTTGCTGTGGAGTTACCACAGGAAAGTGAGAGAGGAGCAGGGCTGAGCATCACCTGATGTTAATAGCACGGTGCTGTCAAGATCTCTATGTATCTATCTAATCACTGTCATAAACCATTCAAACGATACCACCCATGAGTAGCCAGGACCCAGTATTAGATCCTGTCCTGGAATAAAGGAGAAACTCATATGTCAAATCTATGTGATCCACCAAATGTGGACCAGTATCTTGTTTTCTGAAAGTTAAATTGTTTACATGCTTACACATCTGCAACTGAACCTACTCAAAGTAGTCACCATCTAGGTATGCGGAAGGGATACCATCTGTGTGCCCCTAACGCATACCTAAACCTGTTTTGGAGTTTATAAACCAGATATTACACTCCAGAGCAGCAGAAATCCTCAGACCATGCCGAATGTATGTAGTAACAGAACAAATTTCAGCACATCGGCCACAGTAATTGTTTTGTCCACCATTTATATCGTAACATGGAGATTACAGCATTTAATCAATAACTATGGTTGTAAACACGCTTCAGTCTGTAGTGGTAACTCTTAACTTCTTAGAGGATTGGCCACTTCTTGGCCACTGGAGTAGAGATAAGACTGTCATGGCAGAGACTTGTCTTTCATCCCTTCTCTTGAAGAAGGGACACAGTGCAACAAGAAATAGCAGATTTGTGGGGCTGAAAGCAGTGCAATCAAGTTTGGCTTTGTGAGAGACCTAGCTTTAGTATTCTTCATCAAGTGGTAATCCTGACTTCTGTTCCCTGTTCTCAGTGCTATTTATGTATTTTGTGTAAAGACTGCTAAATAAAAAGCGAAGCTGGCTCCATTCACCAAGTGAGTTCTCAAGTGAGTGTCCTCATTAATTTAGATATGAACTCATACTCCCTATTTCCTTATCTACTTTACAGACAGCGATGGTATGTGGGATTCAAGGTCTCAGTGTTTTCGAGTCTTGCCAGGTGCAGGGATGAGGAGGAGTGAGGCCTGGGCATTTGACCTGGGCTGGCCAACAGGATTGTTTCATACCATGAACGTCACATTCGATATAAACTAGAAAGTTTGCTGCGTAGTCTCTCTCTCCCTTGATGGTGGCAGTCCAGAGAACTTCTTGCCCCGGTGCCATACCCCTGAGCCCTTCCTTTCCTCCCGAAGCTGTTGCGCTCGCAGTGTCCAACATTGGCTGTCCACTGCTGGGAATGCACAGCTTCCTGCTGGAAGAATTGGCTGAGTATAGTTCTTGTATATCTTATATTAGTATCGGGATTAATACTGGTTCTTTAGTATTATTATTAATTATTCAGCCTTATCCTATTAAATCTATTTATATTTCAACCCTCATGTTTCCTTGCTTTCCCTGATTCCCCTTTCTGGGTGGGGAGGGGTCATCAGGTGATAGAATAATTGTCTAAATGACAACATATTTTTTGGGTTTTCTGAAACAATAACAATGCTTATGTAAAAAGAGTCAGTTTCAGCCCTCAGCTATCACCTGAAAACCTGAGGAAGGGATTCGACCAAACTCAAATTAAGCTGTAAAGTTACAGACGTTGTGGTTCTCTGATAATTTCTTGACTGATGCATTTTCCTTGGCTAATGGGATTTTATTAAATGTGATATGTAGCTGTAAGATCACATTTATCTGGGTAATGTTTCTTTATATCTGTATTAGAAATAAGTAGACAGAACAATGAGTCAAGAATTATAGTGGGAAATAATTGCTTAACGTGATAAAAAGTAACCAACAGTAGCCTATTATGCCCAAAGTAAAAGGCTAGCACACTAGTCATAGCTGGGTAAATTAGTAGAATCATTTCCTAAGAGGTTTTTGTTACTAAGAATCTGCTATATAATAATAATAATGCCATTTCACCTAACATTTTCCCACTAATCAGGGTGTTTCAGTGATAACTCTTTACTGATACGCTTAGGACCCAGTTAAGATAGTTAAAATGTAGTTTCTGAAGCAAACTCTGCTGTACATTTTTTATTTTTAACAGAAATAATATTGTATTTTTGGTGGTTTGATGAAGTGTTGTGAGCTGCTTTCAGATTATTATCTTAGAAATGAAATGCTACAATACTCAATATGAATTTCCAATCATTTTGTGTATATGTGTGATAAGACTTAGTTTGTTTTATTTCCTATTAGTAGGTCTGGTGTATAATTTTTCACTTCTACTAGAAACAAACCCCCTTTAAATACGATTTTCTTTTCATTGATATAAATGAATTTCTGTGAACTCTGAAAACATTGTTCTTTTCATTTCTCTAAGAAAAAGTCAAAATAATTCATGGATAACACAGAGTGTTATTAGGAATTTTGGTTTGTATTGATCATACTTAAAATTAAGTGCTTGTGCATTCAACACAGATCATAAAAAAAATTGTAATCTTCCATCTTGCTGAGTGCTTTGCTGTTCTAAATATGAGTAAATGCTCCAGTCTGCATGCGTTTCTGGAAGAACAGAATTTTATGAACAGTATGGCTTCCTTTTTCCTTCTGTTTTGAGATTAATAGTGCGTATGAGAAACTGAAATGGAAGGCCAGTGGAAAATCCAAAGCTGAAGGGCTTGTTTTGCCATATTTACTTTTCTGCATGTTTTCTTTGGAGCTTTGGAGTAATTTAAATTAAAAAGATAAAGAAAAATAATGGTAATATAAATAAAAATGTGATCATGTTGAAAAATTTACCGGGTTGACTAATAGTATGAGGTTTCATATTCCCTTAGTGTACCCGTGAAGTGATTTGATTGTTAAATAGTTCAAAAAATTTTTATTATGTAGTGTTTGCTGTTTTCCCAAGTTCAATATCAATCTTGATACAAGATCGTAAAACGTACATACACATAGTATATTTGTGTCTCTGCAGGTCATTACATTTCTTCTAGGAATGTCAGTAATTGATTTGTGTAAATTTTTCTTTTTTTGTGGGAGTGGTACATTGCTTTTTATAAAATTATGAAGAGTGCACAGCAGTGATGTAAACTGTAAGGTTCACCTCTAGCCTCAGAGGACAACTGTGGCGGTCATGTTGCTCCGTTAGGGGTACGTTGTCAAAGTTACATCTTCCAACAAGTATTAAAGTTCAAGCAGGAAGGTAGGGAAATAATTATACCAGTTACCTTTTCTAAGGATGGTTTATGGATAGTTTTTGTTAACAAAACACATCTATAATAATCTGGTAATTGGTGAAAATAACTTACATATATCTTGAAGACTAATTAGGAGATATATTACAAAAAATTCAAAGATTAAGTCTGCCACAAAAATGTTAAATATTATATCTTGAATGATCAAAATTAGCTATTGTTCTGCTTTCATGATTTCAACAAACTGTTGAGACAGGCCTTTGCTCTCAGAAAGAATTAAACACCAGCCTCCTATAAAGACTTTCTAGGTCTTGGCAATGGATATTTAATTGGCTGTCTGAATTTGAAACATGTGAATTTAGTGCCCACTTTAAACATTGCCCGATTTATTTAATATTACGCTTTCATTAATTAAATCTTATTTTAACAATTGTCAGTTTGTGGCTCTAGTGGAATTCAAAACATCCCCATTCTGCCATCGAAGACTTGGCGGAGTGGATGAAACTCTAGAGTATTAGTCAAAAACTGCAGGTTTTTTCATATAAATGAAACAAGGTGAAAAGAAACTAGTATTGCTTAAGGTAACTATTATCATCTAATTATTTACATCTTTATATTCACCATATATAAACTTTATTTAACATTATTTTAAATTTCCTTATACTTTGTGTGCCTTTACGTATTGTAAATTACACTATAATTTTTATTTATTTGGAGTTTATGTACTACAGTAGACTAAGCTTCACCACAGGCTTTGTCCTGTACTTTCACCCAGTATTAAACTACAATTTAAGTCATGTCATAATGAGCTAATAGTGTCACTATAGTCTCAAACAAATAAAGGCTTAATATAGTTTCTGAAATAAATGGAAAGACTTCCATTAGCTTTCACCATTCATCAGATTGTCCCTGATTATTCCTCAATAAGTTTGTTAGTCACAGAAGCAGGATAGGGTTTAGCTGATTTGACCTGTGTACCTGAATGACTGTTGTATCATGCCTACATAGTTTGGTGAATCTCTTTGTTTTAATTTTCTGTCGTTTGCATACATAGTCATAGCAATGAAGTGGACCTTTTTCTTTTTTTTTTTCTTCTTTCAGTTTACAAGAAAGGAAAAACACATGTGTGGATTTGAAATTAGACACTTAATGTGTATTTCCTGTATCATTATATGATACTAATACAAATATACAATGTATTTTATGTGAAATGCAGATGAGATTCAGAAATGTCAGATGTCATAGTAAGGCTATATTCCTAGTTAGCATCAGCAACTATTCAGTACTAGTGCAAAAATTAATTATGCTGTTGTTTTCTTACTCTCTTTCTTTTTAAAGCGAATTTGACAATGCAACTAACTGCATTGTCTGTTTGACATTGATATTCCACATGCGCAAAAAATAGAAAAAGTGTGTATTAATGGAGACCGTGGTATTGTGATTTTCCAACAGCAGAATAAGAATGGATTTGAAGAAGAGGAAATATTTCCTGACTCCTAGTGCTTTAGCTGCAGGCTGATAAATAGTGTGGTCTGGAATCAATTTCAGCATTGATCTGAAAGATAATCCTCCTCACAACAACCACGTCTTGAGGTTTTTACTGTCAGGTGTGAAAATGAATGGCAGGTTCTAAATAAATAAAAAGAAAAGAAAGAGAAAACGGAATGAGGCCTACAGGGAGAGGGGTAGTTATTTGTCTGTCACACATGAGCTAATACTCTGCAGACATTTACTTAGAAAAAAAGCGAGCTGCACATGGAAAGGGTATTTATTTTCTTAATTGCCCAAACGATGCTCTGAAATTGAAGAATCAATCATGTTTATTGTTATATGTGGGAAATTAAAAATATACAGTATACGGTAATTTAACTTGCGGCATAAGGAATACATAGTACCCTTCTAATCGATATTCTGTACTTCATGGTAGCTTGGTCATGTAGGGCACCAGGAGGAGAAGAAAAAGCCATGGATGTAGACTCAGCTGTTCAACTTGGAAGGCTTTTATTCTATAAATGCTCCACAACAAATAAGGATTACAAGAGGTACCTGAGAGAATACATGTTAGGGTTTGGAGTTGGAATGTGTTTAATGTGGCGTCTAAGAATTTCTGGGAATCAGAAACAAATAATTTTAGCTTTCCAGCTAAAATATGTTAGAGGACCGAAAGAAAAGATTTTACTGTCCTGTCAAAAGATTAAAAGCTTATCGTATCCCAGAGGTCACAGCTAAATAGAGTTAAGGCACTCCATTCTATCTAATCCCCCACCATCTTCATTACTTTGTCACATCATCATACTTGGTTGAAACACCAGGGCATTTTTGAGTGAGACTCAAGTGAATTACACTTCCAACAAGCTGAGCAAATGTTTCCCTGGGGTACAGAATGTGTCCACGCTGCAGCCTTCAGATCCTGTTTGAACTTAACGTCACATCGTGAACTAGTTCAATGACATGAGAATTCAGGGACATCTGACTCGTAATTGTAGTTTCACTCCCCTTATCTAAAGTTTCCCAAGTTTTTGAAGTATTATGTTTCTGCATACAAACAATTTAATTTCTTTCAGACTCAGAATGTATCTGGTCAAGACAGGTAGTTCATTACAATATGTATATCTTTGTTATATATTTTGACATCTTCTTTCTTGCATCATTTATAGCACTTTAAAAATGAACAGTGATGATATTTAAAATGTCATGCAGGCACCAGAGTTTGTCCATCACCAAAATGAATTTGATTTCACATCTGAGATACTGCATCAGCATTCTGCCAACACAGGTAGCCAGTATTGTACTGGCATACTGTCGTTTACATTTAAGGCGCTCCTGCTTCCCTGCAGTTTCCAAACTGGGTTGAGGTTGTTGCTATGATATTTTATTATCTCAGGTTTTCAGGAGCTTTTCAGATACTCTTCTAAGATGATTATTTCCATGTGATCCAGCTCTTCTCCAGTCCACTAGAACACCTACCTGTAGGCAAAAACCTGGCCTCTGTGAAATGAATGGGAATTTTGCCACAGACATAGTAATGACTATGATTTCACTACATTTCCTACCTTTAATGAGGATCCACTATGGCAGAGAGACAGGACAAAAGTATGCAAGTTTTTCTGATGCGTGTCTCAGTGATTTATTTCAATTTTGGAGAGACCACAAAGTTTCTAGTAGTTGAAGAAGTGGAAACTGTCATACTTCCTGAGTTATGTTTCAATAAAGCTAAGCATGGTGCACAAAAGCTAGGTAATGATATGCGTTGTTTGTAGTGTAAAAATATTTCTACTCAGTCTTTCAATTAATATTTGCAGGACACTTTGCAAAATTGGAAAAGAAAGGGTAAAGTTTGTAAGAACACTACTGACCAGTGAAATCTGTCTTTTTGGAAGGGAAACTGGAATATAGGAGGCATTTGAATTGTGCAGAATACGGAGAATAAATAATGCAAGACAAACCTTTGAGGGAATTTTAAATAGCAAGAAAACAATTACATCTTTGGAATTTGGCCAGGACAGTAATCCTGGGAATGATATTCTTACAAGTCACCATGAATTCTTCTGTGTTTCATAGTCATCAGGACCTAATTTTCATAACCTCCAGTGGCAGCATGTTTGCTGTTTCCACTCTGGGAATTTTAGATTTTAAAAATATCCAAATAATTTTCCTACTGCTTAATCTTAAAGCCTAACAGAGATTTATTTGATATAGAGGATATATCTGCAAATGTAGGCTTGTTGCATTTGGCTGTAACAAGAACCGTTCCTCATCCACATACCTTACATACGAAATTGGGTAATAAACTGGTGTTTAGTAGTGGTATCTGAAGCAAGCAGTTGTTTTCTGTGAGTATATGAGTAAGTTTACTGTTTATTAATTCTTACTTTTGATCCCTGTTGGAAAGTGCTGACTTTCATTGGTGAGTGAAGTGGTTCATAAGTGCCAAATTTTACTAATCCCACATAAACCTCTGTGCAAACACCAGTAAATCAAAATGTACATTGGCATAAATAAAATAATCTGACTTCAGTAGTTAATTTCAAGGTGAAGTATACTGAAAACAATTTTTTTTTTTACAAATACTAATTGATGAGAAGCTATTGCGCTTTTGATTTTCAGTTCACTTGACTATAACATTGAAAAAGCACACAAAAGGAAAGTGAAGATAATTGTAGTGCAAATCATCTAGGAGTAATGCTGGCAGAAACCATTTTATTAGCTGCTTAGCTTCTGTCTGGGCTTAGGTGATAATATTGGCTTTTAGATACTGATGCAAGTGTGGATTAATATTGCTGGTTTTATTGATTTAATTAGTCATGTGCACCTTCGATTCCATTAATGTTTTTTATTGGCTGAATTGATACAAATTATATTAGTGTTTCAAAGCATGAATATCAATTCTGGTAGGCCTTCTGCTAACACTTGAACTTTATGGCTTATATAGAGGAAACGACTTGTGCTTTTTCAGATTTTTAGAAAATTTTTTTTGCTTCTGTGAAGGAAATTATTTCATTATTCAATAATTTCCTTCTATGAAGTGAACTATTTCTGACGATAATACTCTCACCCTGCTAATTCAGATAAAAAAAAAAAAAAATGGGGGGAGTGCCACCTGCTTAAGTTTGTGTCTGCATTTTAATAAAGTTTAGGAGAAAGAAAAAAAAGAGGTGGTATGGTGGAATGAAAACATAAATGAAGAAATAAGAATAATAAGAACAATTGAAAGCAAGATAAAAAATGTGCTTTGCAAGGACATTAGCTTGGAAGTACGATAGAAATTACATTTTACTTAATATGTTTTCATGGATATTAATGTTGCATTGTTGATCCATCTGAATCTTTGCCAGTTGCTTGATGGAGATCTCAATGAGTGACAATGAACAATGGAGATTAAATTAAAAGCAAATTTAGACATGAATATATAATAAAGACATAATAACATAAGACTGGAGTAGTGATTTAAAGAAGAGCAATGCACAACGAGTGCTGAGAAGTCTCTTACCTAAATAAAAACTTCTGGACAACTTTGTGCCTGACTCACAGTGCCTCTGGAAGACTTTAAGAAAGATGGTTTACGTTACAGTGCAACGAATTCCTCCATTATTCACAAGTTTCTTCACTGTGCTCAGTTGCTTTGCAAGGAGAGCATGAGCAGGCTTTCCAATACCCCCTTCTCTTTGCCATAAGGCTTTAATAAAGCATATTGGAGGCAGGTTAGCTAAACAGAGTTTACATGCTTTATACCTGCTTGGCTGTGCTTGCACAGTTGCTTATTATATCTGTAAGATAATTGGAATAATAGTAATGCAATTAAAACCATATATTTTCTGCTGCACAGGCAAACTATTATAAAGGTGTTTTTAAATAGGAACTTGACAAACTCTTTCTTTGGAGCTATTAAAATTATAAGTGCTCATCTACGTGTTTGGTCCTTGAACTGAATATTTCTATGACAGTTCTTTTGGCTACAGAACTGAATACTTTTGAGACAATCATGCTTTGACTCTCATTCTTTAAAAGCTATTTTGCTGTGAGTCTTGGGCAGAACTGTATTGTACAACAGCCAGAATTACATGAATCTAATCCCAAGTGGAGTCTCTCTGCAGCAATCATGTAAATGTAAATGAAGAGGCTAACCTAGTCAGTTGATATAACTACTTCTTCTGAGTCAACTGTGGAATCACTCCTTTGGTAGCTTACTAGTAAAAATTGAATGTTTGGCAGAATTGCCTTGAAGAGAATCAAAATGGCAAGCACCAACCCATGTTAGCTATTAAAGAACCCATAACTTTTTTAAACGAGGGCTTTAAACTCTAAGAAACTTGTCAAATTCAAACTATATCTGTATTAATGAAGTTAATTTATATTCTAGGATAAGTTGTGACTCTGGCTAGGCAAGGCAAAAATGTCTTTGTGACCTTTCCTCTGCCATGTAACACTGCGGTGTCAGCCATTCTCTCTACAGTGGCTCCTTGCCCAGGGGGTCTTTCAGCTTTTCTGGGAGGAAGACCTGTATTCCCTCTCTCTGTGTCTAACAAGCCACCCAAGAGGAAGAGTAAAAGTAAGTTATATCCTGAAAAGAGTGTATATATTTACATGAGGTTGGACTGGATAACTTCCAGGGGTCTCTTCCAATCTAATTTATTCTATGGTTAAATGACTTGAGCTTGATTATGGAAATAACTGTAGCCATCACAGTCTTACATCTTTAACTTTTAACTCATCTGGATAAAAAAGGATGATTTCTAATAATAAAATATTGAGAGAGAAGAGGAAACAAGGGACATAAGCCATAAAAAAGAGCTAAGAAATTATTTTATTGACTATGCTACTTCGTTCTCTTAAGTCAGCAGAGTCCAGCTGACGACTTGTTCAAATAAATTCAGAGTGCTTACCTTACCTTCTGGCTTTGGCCTGGAGGAGGTACAAAATACTTGCTTGAGAAGTTCAGAAATAGCTGACCAGTTCCTTTCTCTTATTGCTGGATCAGTGTTTGTAGCTGCTGCTGTATCATAACACAGAAGTACTGCTGCTGCCGCTACAGGGACCTGCTGGGGAATTACAACACTGGGACCCAGCCCATGTGACTATCAAATTCAACCAACTTACAAGTTACTAGGACAGTAGCATAACATTTGGCAATACTAGAAAAATGAATGTGATAAACACAAAAGACTTTTAATGTGTATTTACTGTATTGAGTAGATATTTATAAGCTTCTAGACTGCTTTGGATTTACATGAGTTAGATGAAAACTATGGCTTCACAATTTCAATTAGTGTCAGATTCCCAGCTGTCTTTTGGTCTTGATGTTATAGCAATACATTCAGTAAAAGAGGAACAAAAAAACAACGTGCACTTGATGTTACTCGGAAGTATCATTGATTTTTCCTATATTGGCAGCTGACCTCCTGGGCAGGATTCATAGCTTAGGAATATGCCAAGATTGATTGTACATTTCATATGGCTTACTATTTTATTTACAACAGCAGAAATAACCTTGGATATTTCTGTACAAAAATAAAATGTTCCATGTAACTGATAAAACTGTTCAGATTTTAGGACTGCAGCTATCAACAGGAATAAGTAGGTTTTCACGTAGTTATAATACACTTAAAGACATTTGTGCAAGATATTGTACAACTTACAGCATTGCCTACTCCTGTTCCATAATATCAAATCTAGTGTAAAAGGCTGTATCTGATGCTGCTCTTACTCTTGCTATTAGATATAACATTCCCTTTCTTTTAACTGAAAATAATTTTTAGAAGAGCAGTTTATTCAAAGTAGGAAACAGTAAGTGGAAACAATAATTTTCCCCTAACATATATGTGATTTTTTTATAAAGTTTAATGCATCTTTAACAGTCGTACTGCTAATGTTCTAGAATAACTTTTTATGATTGGTCTATGTAACTACCACTGGATATTCACAAAAGAAAAAAAATTATTTTGATTCATTGAATTGATGCCAAACATGTGCTTCAAGTCAGTTTAGAGAAATCTTTGTTTCCACAGTTGTACTTTACCTTCCGGGAATTCTTGTTTGAGAGCCGGTTGCCCCCAGTCTCCTCTTTAGTGTGAGCCTCCCTGCCTAGAATGTATTTCCCTTTAGTTACTCAGAGTTACACAGCTGGATGGATCATCAAGTGGATCATGATCAGAAAAAATCACGTAGGATCATGGACCGTGTAAGATGTGGTATTGCAGCAAGTTCAGTGTGTGTAAATCTGTTTGCAGATAAGGGAATGAAATACACTCATTTACATAATGTTTCAGCTTAGTTAACTGAAACAAAATCCTTGATTTGGATGGAGCTGAGCCCAAACAGAAGATTTCATTTTGACCTTCCAAATGGAAAAATCAGATTTTCCTGTTGAGATGAGAATCTTCTTGTGGTAAGATTTATGGCTTCCTATTGTACTTCCTATCAGATGAATGTGACTGGAAGTTGCCATCCAGCTCTGCTCCTCTGCATGCATGCGCGTGTGTGCATGCGTGCACTAGATTCTCTCTCTCTGAGTGGGGCTGGAATAGATCTATACCAGGCTCCAGGTTCTAGGATCCTGTTTGGCTGATAAACTCTTGTGACAAACTCTCTTATAATCTCTGAAGATTTAGCTCATTATTTATATTAATTTAAAGAAGTTAAATCTGCAGCTTCCCTATTTTCCTCACACAGCTTGGTAGATAATGTAGAATAGGCATACCGTTACATAGTTTAGTCTGATTGTTAATATTAATCAACTATATCAATTTGTAATCCAGTCATAAAAAATGCATTATCTGAAATAGAGATTTACTTTCATTTATCACTATTGTTAAAAAATAGAGATCTATACTGGACAGCTTGTAGTTCTAAAGTGTAATATCTATTTACTTTTGAGTCCAGATACTCTTCAAAGAGCCAATACATTCACTTTATATTGATGAGTTGCTTTGTGTTGTTTTGGCGAAGACCTCTTAATCTGTAGTTGATGGAATGGTGCTGAGATGAAAACTGTACCTAACATACTTAGCTGGCGGACAAAAATTTCAGAAAGAAAAAATAAAATAAAATGCAGCATTTCTGTTGAAAATACATGAGCTTCCTAACATTGCAGCTTGTGATTTGAAACTGCAATGAGAATAAAATCTGTGCCATCATGACTTAATTCTAAATTAAGGACATTTTTTTTTTTCTTTTTTTCTTTTTGTTAGAGTTTTGTCATTGTCATGTCATTGTGAACTATGCATGAACTGAAAAACATCCTTTTATATTGCGGAGAAAGAAAATAGCAGACAGTGGTCTAATGTAGAAAATAGTTAACTAGACTCTAAATTAAAAAGCCCACCAAAGCTGGAAGGAAAAAAGAGTAGCTCATACATTTTGTCCCACAAAATTTAATGTAGCATTTCAGCGATGCTTTCTGGTAGAACTGACAACTTTGACAGCTTTAGGTCTTTGTTACTTGACCAAGCACTAGTTTGTGTCTGTACCATTGAGATCACTTTGAAGCTCTTTGAAGCATGGTATGCCCCTCTGTGCTCTTTATGGTGTTCACTGGCATGATAGATACGGCACAACCTTTTGCACCTCCTGTGCCAGATGCACCAGGCATATGGCAGGTTCATCTCAGTGTCCTGCAGGTAGCAGAATGTGCTTTACACCTGCCTGTGGCCACTTATGTAGCTTGTTGATTAAACACACTCTGAGCTGCCTCGTGCTGTTCAAGAGGCAGGGTGACGTAGAATGGTCACAAAGCCACTGTGAAGAGAAGGGCCATCCACTATGTCAAGGGCTGTTGCCACCCTTCAGCAACTTAATCCATCTAGATTTTCAAGTCATGAAGGAGATGCCTGCCTGGGTTGTTTCCCAGCAACATCTCTTTCAGGTAGCTACAGCTGCGCTACAGCTGTAGTCCAGGTCAGCCCCACTCACAGCAGGGAAGTCTTGGGGCCATCAGGTCACGGCCATGCAGACTTCTGGAGAGGAGTGTCTGCATTTCTATGTAGAATCTGGCAATCCTGGACTAATGGCAGTATACTGTCTTCAAGTCTGACTGAAGGGAGATATTATGTCTCTTCCATAGTCTTTTTATATATATATATATATTTTTATATATATATATATATATAATTTTTTAATCAAGGACAGTGTTTGCCTTTCTACAGGTTGGAGTTCACATACAAACTAGGATATATGTGTTTGAACAAGATACCTAGAGTAACACAGAGTGCCATCTTGGCTATAAGGATAAACCCAGATGGAAAAACGGAGGTATCCTCCTCCTCTTAGCTCCTCAAAACACCAAATAAATATCATAGAATCACAGAATCATAGAATGGTTCTGGTTGGAAGGGATCATAAAGATCATCTAGTTCCAACCCCCCTGCCCTGGGCAGGGACACCTCCCACTAGACCAGGCTGCTCAAAGCCCCATCCAGCCTGGCCTTGAACACTTCCAGGGATGGGGCATCCACAGCTTCTCTGGGCAACCTGTTCCAGTGTCTCACCACCCTCACAGTAAAGAATTTCTTCCCAATATCTAATCTAAATCTCCCCTCGTTCAGTTTAAAACTGTTACCCCTCATCCTAGTGTTACACTCCCTGATAAAGAGTCCCTCCCAATCTTTCCTGTAGGCCCCCTTTAGGTACTGGAAGGCTGCTCTAAGGTGTCCCCAGAGCATTCTCTTCTCCAGGCTGTAGATTTTCAAAATATACAAGTATGTTTTCAAAATATACTTGACATTAAATTTAATCAGACTGCATTTTTTCACAGTTGTAAATATTGATTTCAGAAAGAAAAATTATATCAAAACAATGATGGTTGTAAGTTCAGATATCTCTCTCACGTCTTAAACTGATTCATGTTTCAACAAAATTTGAAACAATTGCCTGGTGTCCAGGATCTCAGCACTTACTTATGTTCCATCTCTGCTTTTGTAGCACTGGGATAACTACAGTTCAGGGGCAGGCAGCTCACTTGCATAGGTGAGAGGGGCAGCTATACGCTCACCCAACAAAATGTTTACTCTAAGGAAACAGTAAATTGCAGAGATTGCTGGCCATCTCCAACAGCATACAAATTTTTAGAAATCCTTTTCTCTGCAATCACTCAGTTCTTTGTGTAAGATAAAGGTTCTGGTCTCAGTTTTTGGACTGAAAAAGGAGTATATTTCTCATAAAATGTTTCAATCGAATTTTCTAATTGCATTTATTTGTGCAAAAAAACAGATCAAGTGTATTTGTGCTCTCACACACAGAGCTATTCCACTGGGCTGCTTGTATATCCTGTTCTTAGTTTTCTCTGCCATTGGTTTCAACCAATCTGTGCACTTACTAAATGAACAGTGGGATACATCTGCCTTATTATTGTATTTACCCACTTGTCTGCCTGTCAGTTTTCATATGAATATATTTTATTGTTTTATCTACATTGATTCTAAACTGTTTGGGACAAGAATTGTATGTGTTAGTTATTCACTTGTTCAGCCCTTAGTGCAAGAGGGCTGGGAGCACTAAGTAAGCCTAAGGCACCATCACAGTTTTAATAGCTACCTTTCTTCTAATAGCAGTAACAAGTATTTACATTGCAGTCATGGAGCAGCACTTGTGAAAAACCACTTGTTCTTCAGCTGCTTCTAGATAGTTAATTTCTTACAGGAAACCAGAAAGATGGTGTTTGTTTTGCTGGCCGCCAGAAGTGGGAGTGGCCATTGACAGCAGAAATACATCACAGAAGGATGAAACAGAATGAGGCTTGGAATATCCAAGGCACCATGTGAAGTAAATCCTTTTAGCATCTTTTCCTCTCTCACCTGTAATAGATTCTCTTTGTTTCCATAGCTGCACCTATAATAAGTTCATACCCATTTACAGGTCAGACTTCTATCTGACCTTAGATGTTTGAAGGCTTGCAAGAGAGTCTTGACAGCAGGGTTTATCCACTGCAACTGTAGAATCCAGTTACTATTTACCCACTGTAACTATCTCAGCCAGTTAGTATTACAATAGGAGTTGAATGGGAAAAGGGAGGACAATAGTAAAAAGCAATTAGCCAGACTGCCAAGTATATTTCCCTTCACCAACTCTGTTTTAATTATGGTTTGAATGTCAAAGCCTTTCTTCATTTAAAAATATGTTTGTCAGAAATGTAGTCTAAAACACCTACTGTTTTTTTTCAATAAGGCAGTGGACCCATTTTGTCAGTCTTGATGAATGAACCACAGCTACTTCACTTCTGTAGTTGCATGAAATGCAAAAGGAGGAAGATAGCTTGTTCCCTCAAACTTGACACCTTTAATTTTAAATAGTACCAAAGTTTAAATAATATCTCATTTTTTAAAGTAATCTCTTTTGGTCACAGGCTCTTAATGGTTTCAGCATTTACGACATACTAGGTGACTTCTCTAAAAATTCATCATAGAAGGTAAACTGTGATTCAGGTTTATTTTGCTAAGTATCTGAGGCTTTGAAAGGACAGAGGTGCAACAGAAAAAGCTGAGATAATAACTCTTATGAAATATTTCTTACTGACAGCAAATTCTGACAGGTACTTGTGAATGAGAATATGTGTTAATTCCTTGACGCACATAAAGGTATGCCTCACTGCTTAAAATTCTGAAAGAATTGTTACAAACTGTTTTCTAACCCGTCCATAGTGACAAAAGACTATTTCATGGCACAGCTGTGATACAGCATCAGTTGTTACGACAGAAATTCCAGTCTTCAAGGCTTTGTTAACATTACTTTTCCATTCTCTTGAGTTTTCATGTTTTGTTTTTCCATTTCTTTTTTTGTAAACTTTCAGAATATTGTCATAACGTTACTGATGACAAACCAGAAATTTTAATAAGTACGCAGGAGCATAGTGCCCTTGCTTTATCACAGTGCATTCAACTCTTATGTTTATTTTCAATGAGAGAAGTCCATCGTTTTCCATCTTACTAACTGATCATGTTGGAGAGTTTTGTGAGCTTCTTCCTTTCATCCAATACTTATCTGTTATTACCTTTCTCTGAATAGACTGAACAGCTAGAGATAACTCTATAGCATGCCAGTTTCTTATACCCAGGGCCCTGTCCTTTAAAACTGTGTATCTGCTTTGGATCTCTTGGTCAAAATAGGGAGCTCGCAAGACCAAAACTGCCTTTCTCTAGTCAGGCAAGTCTACTCTGGACATAAAAGAAAATGAAAAAGCAGCATGTATTAGTATTATAGTCAGTATGTCTGCTCTGATTCTGAGATCAAAGACACTAAATTTTTCTTTTGACGTTGCATGTGTTTTGTAATATCATGACACTGAAGATAAAAAAGTTCTTTTCTCCCCAAGAGGAAAGAAATCGTGCCCCAGGATCTTCTTAAGTGGAAAATACAAACTTAAGGAAAAATAACTACAGATTAGAAAAGGGAAAATGGAGTCAGTTTTAGTTTTGCTAAATCTAATACTTTGGGTTTGGGAGTCATAAAGGTCTGATGATGTACCTCTTAGACACTTTTTTCTTTTATTTTTCATTTGTTTCCCCTTAATTTTTTTAGGAGAAAAGCAGTCTAATTACATTCTTTTATATTCAGTTTCCTGGTTTTATTTGTAGTATATTACCTGGTTCTTTAAAACAAATAATAAAATCAAACAAACAGCATTTACTCTGCGGGATTTTTTTTTTCTGAAGTGTTATGCTCTCCTGCACACACAGGTGAACAGGTGTTTGCAATGGTTACCTAGGAAAACCATCACAGGAACGTGTGAAAACTGAAATAATCAAGATGAAAAGAAGCAAAAAAAGCAAACAAGAAAAGAGAATATTACATACACACTTGGCCGAAACATTCATGTGAAGACAAGCAGCTGTGTATTTGTAAGATTAAGATCTAAGCATGAAAAAAGAGATTAGAAAAAGTTGATTAGAAATTTTTCAAGAAGGAAAAGTGTCAGTCCAGTATGAAATTACTCATTAGTTGAGGAAAATGTTGGAAACTCATCTGTTTTCCCCATGTTTGAGCTCATGTTACTGAATTTGAGGCAATTGTATCCTGTTTAGTTTTCATGATTTGGAATGTTTAGAAACAGGTAAATAAAAAAATAAAATTGCAGTCTCCATCAGAACTCCTGGGAATGCTTCTGAGCTTTGAGGAGACTGTGAGCCATGCTCTCATGGATCAGGATTCTTCTCCAAGAGCAATATTTTCAAAGAACAATTAGAGAATATCCTCTTTTATTTTGTGTTCCTCTGCCCTTTGGGCATGTTATTTTGTTGGGATTTTATTTTATTTTATTTTAAAATGTACTTCAGCATCCTCTGGATATAGAAAATTAGGTGATATATTGAAGTGGTCTTTAAAAACAGGTCCTCAACTATAGCGCCACATGCGTTCAAAGAACAGCTTCCATTGACTTCAGTTGCAGCTGTTTCTTTTTTCTTTTTTTTTTTTCCTTTTTTTTTCTTCTGAAATTAGATCTCAGGATCTAAATTGAGCACTAAAAAAAGAATAATGCACAATTGCAGACCACCTCATAAAGTGTTGTTGAAGACCGTCTAAAGCACGCAGCTCTAGAAGAATGTAGTCTGAAGCAGATATCAGATATGGAGTATGTAAGCCTGCATATTTAAAAGTTTAGCAAAGCTATAAGAGGAGAAGCAGGACAGTAAAAAGGAAAGTGTTAAGCAGCCCCTATGACAGGTGTAGTTGCTTTGTTTCTTACTATTGACCCACGCTGAGGCTGAATTAACAGCTTTAGTAAAATTTGACATGAATTCACTATGCTCTCCATTTCACCCTCCTCGTTCACTGTCCTACCAGCATTTGGCATGATATGTGTCAAACTTCCCACAGTTCAGTAGATTTGAAAGACTCTGGGTCATATGTTCATTAATTGTGGTTTTCTCTCTGGAACTCATAGTGTAATTAGAAATCTACTTAATGTGATGGTAACTGTTAAAGTCAAGCCATTTGATCACTTCATTCTTGTTATAAAATTGTTACAATTCTAAACTATGCATGCAGAACACTCAAAATTCATATTAAATTAATTTAATTAAAGTTTAATTTATGGTTGCAACAGTTTCTAGAGCCTGAGAGCTAAAAGCACAGCTTACATTTAAAATATTTTAAAAGTTAAAGCGTTTCATTTTCTTACTAGAAAAAACACAGATTACATTATATAGAACCTGATAATATTTTTTTATATAATTTAGGAAATACAAAAATAATGTAGCCAAAATAATTCTTAAATGCTTATTTTTTCAGCAATATTGAATTTCCTGTCTTTTGTGTTTGAGCATGGTGTGGAGAAAAACATTTCTTAATGGTTGGAAATCAGGAGTTTTGGGACCTTTTCTTGGTTGTGATGCTGACTTCTGTCTGGTAGTTTATATAACTCCTCTGTGCATCTGCATCAGTAAAATGGGCAAATCTACAGTTAATTAGTGTTTGCAAAATCCTTCGGCATCATTTGTGATTGTAATAGGGAACTGTGTTGGAGAGTCTGTTGAAGATGTACTGAATGTTTTTGGAAGTCTTGCCTTTTCAATTATATACCTAGGTGACAGATGTCTTTGAACATCAAGCATGACTTTTGAATTCAAAGAGCTTTTAAAAATCTGACTAAATTGATATTTAATATGTGCATTGTCCATAGAAGTAATATGACTAGTTAGATATATAAGTCATGGCAGGAAAAAAACCTGCATTATTTGAGAAGAAGCATTTAAGCATGCAGTTCATTTCTATATTATAATGAACACATACTAATTTCTTTCATTCCATACTAGGAAGTCATTTCATATAAAACCTTTTCCTTAGAAGATGGAGGTGATACATTAATTTATTTTGTGAATAAAATGTCTCATACCACTGAAAAGTTATGTTTTAGGGCCATAAGTATTTAAGTGCCAAACTGCTATTGCTTCATGTGGAAAACTCAGTGCAGATTGTACACGAAATGAAGGATTATAGAAAATGTACTTCCCAGAATAGTAGATGATGTGGAAATAAGGAATAAGTTTTTAATTTTTTTTTTCTTCTCCTACCCAGCGGCTGAGTGTCCTGTTATGTCAAAATGACAATTTGTACATTTTGTTATTTCACCTACTTTGCAACACCATTGAGAATTTATTTGTTGTATTTTACTGTATTTAATTTCCCTGATTCTCAGTTGGTAATGTGTTGTCATTGAAAGACTTGCCGTGGTATTTTTTCTTATCATTCGTGAAATTGAGAGAGTGTAATCGATTGGTATTAACATGATTTAAATTTTACATTGAAAAATTATTCTTTTTGACCTTGATAATTGTTTTATTCACATTTGAGATGTCATCACGAAGAAATTCTAGTGTTCTGAGAGCTTGTGTTTCCCATTGGCTTACATTTCCATTTCAGTGTACATTTCAGGGTAATCCTGCAATTTTTGGTAAAATCCCTATTTGTTCTGCAAATAGAACACTTGCAGGATCAGACCTGATGGCATTTTTTGAAAAGATTACTTCGTTAAATGCCTAATGCAAAGAAAATGACATCACTTTTTATCTTGCTTTGGACCCACTAAGTGTAGATGGAAATTAAGAGTGGAAAGATTGTCAGCAAGATCAGCAAATGCTTTGAAAATTGATTTTGTTAGTCACCGGTCTTTACATTTTCCATAGAGTATTTTCCCAGAAAAGAGAATGGTAGCCATGCAGACACTATCATTGACAGAAAACCGCAACAAGTATTTTTACTTGATTTTAGTTTGCTCTTTGTCTTTATGATAACATTTCTTTGTAAATCTTGAGTTAAGGAGAGAACTGGACTTGCAAGGGAACAGACTTAAGAAAGTACCTGTTTTGCATGAGATGGCACTGAGCTTTGAAAAGACTAATAGAAAAAAATTCTATTTTGTACTGATTACATTATAGAACACTTAAAATAACTGGATTGAAGAAAATTAATGTTTGACATGAAAGGCCACATTTCTTGCGATTTTTTTTAATATTCAAGAATCTCATAGCACCTTTTCAAAGGGAAGTAGCATTCATTGTTGTTGCTGGTGTTGAAATTATGTCCTTTTAATATTCTTTAGGAGTTTGAGTAACAATAAGCTGCCTAAAAAGAGATACTTTGCATCATAATGACAGACATTTCAATAAAAGTATATTGGCTTTGCCATATGGACTTCCTCAATGCAAATTAATTTAAGGACGCTTTCTAGAAGTTGGATAGGATAGTGTCTACTTGACATGAAATGCTATGCGGTAATGTTCCTTTACATTATTTGAAGGCTGCTTTCTTTCTTTAAAGAGAAAATTCTTACATTTCAGAGTGAACAATAGAGTGGTTTCCATTCTGATTAGCAAAGTGCAATTCTTACACCTCAGAAGAAATTCCATCATTACAAAATGAGGGGAAAAAAGACAATGAAGAACACAAGGAGTCAGATGAAGACATGAAAAAGGTAACAAACTGCATATTAATTTCATAATATCGATTCCATGGTATCCACAGTTTAGAAAGAATAAAAGAAAGCTGAAGAAAACAGCAAGGAAGCAAAAAAAAAATATATAAGCTTTATCAAAGAAGACACATGTGGGACCAAAGAATCTGAATTAAAATAATCTAGCAAAGAGTTGAGCATATAAAAATCTAAAAAGATAATTATTCATTTTCTAAAGTCAAGCAGTAGCCTGAAGCTAAGAAATGAACGTTTAGGTGAGTTATTAAGAGTAGGCACTTAATATCTGAGCAGTAGAATAGCCTACTGAAAGGAATAGTTCTACTACATAAATGTAGGTACTTGATAACAAGCTAGGAAAAGACAGTATTTGACATGTGAGAGAAGCTGTGGATGTTTGATGCCTGGAGGTGTTCAAGGCCAAATTGGATGGGAACTTGAGCAACTTGATCTAGTGGAAGGTGTCCCTGCCCATGGCAGGGGGGTTGTAACTAGGTGATCTTTAAGGTCCCTTCCAACCCAGACACTTCTATGATTCTACATATTGCTGATCCAGGACCTGATCCAGTGCTTCACAGAGTCACAGAATGGTAGAGGTTGGAAGGGACCTTCAGAGATCATCTAGTCCAACTCCCCTGACAAAGCAGGTTCACCTAGAGCAGGCTGGACAGGAACACATCCAGGTGGGTTTTGAATATCTCCAGAGATGGAGACTCCGCAACCTCTCTGGGCAGCTTGTTCCAGTGCTTTGCCACCCTCACCGTAAAAAAGTTTTTCCTCATGTTCAGATGGAATTTCCTGTGTTCCAGTTTGTGCCAGTTGCCCCTTGTCCTGTCGCTGGGCACCACTGAGAAGAGTCTGACCCTGTCCTCTTGACACCCGCCCTTTGGATATTTATAAGCATTGATGATGTCCCTTCTCAGGCTTCCCTTGTCCAGGCTAAACAGACCCAGGCCTCTCAGACCTTCCTCATAAGAGAGGTGCTCCAGTGCCTTGATCATCTTTGTAGCCCTCTGCTGTACTCTGTCCTTCAGTTTAAAGCCCGCCTCACCAAGTTGGCCAGCCTGCTGCCAAAGATTCCTTTGCCTCTTCTAGACAGGTGGATTCCATCCCTCTCTGACAGGTTATATTCATCAAAGAATGCCCCATTGTCATAAAAGCCAAAAACCCTCACGACGGCACCAGCTACATATCCAGGAGCTGATATGCATTATCTGTCCATTTCTGGCTGTTCCCTTTCCTCTAACTGGTAAAATGGAGGAAAATATAACTTGGGCACCAATTTTTTTCACTTGCACCCCTAGGGCTTTATGGTCTTCCTTGATTCTTCCCAGGTTCCGTGTGACTGTTTATTGCAGTCATCATCTTCTCAGATGCTGGATTAAATCTGCAGAGTATCAGAGCACATAAAGTACTTCTTTTTACTGTGATTAAACAATACATAAATAGGGCTGTTATGATTTTATTTATTTAATCTTCTGTAATTAAGATGTAAAATAGAGATCCAGGCAAACATTGCTAAACAGGTCAGCATAGGCCTGTGCCCCATGAAAGTCAAATGCATTGACATATAATACCAGTTTAAATGCTTACCTAATTTGGATCTCAATTTCGCCCACTTTAAAATTTCATCTCTGTAACTATCTCTGCTAACTATCAACTCTGGGTTTCTGTAATATGTCAAATGTATAGAAATATTTGGCATCCAGGATATCTTTAGGTATTTTATATTTAACAGGGATTCCTTTTCTAATTTTAGAAAGTATTCCTTTTAATGTTATTCAGAAACTATAACTTGCATGATAAGGCATTTGTAGATGGATATATGAGAATTAGCCATGGTGAAATTTGAATTTCTTTGAAATCACCTCAATACATTAATTGATGGTATACTGTTATTAACTATTTTCATTTTGCTCTATGCCTCATATAATGTAAGGGGAGATCACCGGAACTAATAGGTAGTTACAGTATGTAATTACTATATTACCACACTCACTCGCCTCCCCACCCCCTACAAAGCCAAGGATGGTCCCATTTTGTAGCATGATGACCTAGGATCAAACAGAAAAGCCAACACAGAAATGAGATGAGGGTCATCTGCTCAGAATCATTCAGAAACAGCCTTATGTTTAAATTAAGTCTTAAGTTCTGCAAGTTTTTCTTCTGCCATGGTTGTGCCCTGTGCACACAGTACAAGGTATAACTTGTAAACTTGTAAACTTGCACACAGTACAAGGTATAACTTGTAAACTTAATTTATGTTGTAATGACTGAAATGTGCCTGTTACGTAAAAAGATTTTGGAGCAGAATTTCCAATGGAAAAGCTTGTGCACCAGTAATTTTCCCAGAAAACTTTGTTATACAGCAGGCAGTGCTCTGATGAGTGTAGCTAGATAAGAATTGTCTCGGGCCTCAGCCAAGGCGTGTTATTTACCATATGTCAGCTGAAGTTATTGATTGCAATGTAGACTTAAACCACTTCGAAAGACACTACAGTTAACCTGGCTAACTTAGAATGAAATGCGTTTGCATTATGAGTCATAACTAGGAGATAATTTATGAAGCTTTTTATATAGTCTTTTAGTTCAGGGTTATTGTGTGGTTGATAGCTGTGACTGCTTTCTTGAAGAGGACTTGCGGGAATGAATGGGAAGGAGGACAAGGAAAAGGGAAAGGATCTGTGCCAATATTAGCTGATTGTTGAAGTTCAGACGCAATCACAGATCACAGTATGGAACCCACTCTCAGATGACTTAATTAACGTCTTCTGTTTACTGGTTTTGTGTGGTTATTTTCCTTCTGTGGGATAACTAATGTATGGCAACTGTCTTGAGATTCAGAAGGAAGAGAAATCATTCTAGTTTTAACACAGTTGTGGCATCTCTTGTCATATTTTGTCCACGTAGTCTTCCTGAACTGCTTGTGCAAGTAGCCTTCTGCCCAGTGGAATGTATAACATCTATCTTCTGCTTGACTTGTTCCTCAGAAAGTAATGATTTAATGCCTTCTGATCTACAAATCTTTCAAGTTTCGCTAAACTTTAGAAATTATATGTTTTGGTATTTCTACTCCTCTTTTGGAATTAGTTTGACAATCAATGAACTCAAAAGTTAATAGAGGGAAGAAAGGGCAAAAAATTGTTTTAGTTTGTTTCCTGAAGAAATCAAACTAAAACCATTTTCAGATGTGCTTATATTATTCCCTTCATATTCCTAGTGCCTCATTTGCCTTCACAGGCAAGGGTACCCATAGCAGCAGTGGCCAATGCTGGTTTTGTCATTTTTTCATCATGACTTATAAAACCTTTAAGAAAAAAAACAGCTATTTTTTATTGTAAGTGATATTCCAATATATTAAATCTGCAACTCCAGACCAACTCTGTTCCTGAACATTGTACAAAATACCTAAATCACCTAATTGTAGAGCAGTGGTAAAACATGTTTGCATCATCTCTTCTAATAAAAAGTCTACATTTAGTATGTTAAAACTTTTTGTGAACTGCTGAAGTTCGTAAGAAGTTAAAAAAGTTCAATAGATTTCTCTGTATAAAGTAATCAGCAGCTCCATTCGGCTGTCAGTGTTATAGGCTTCTTTCTTTTATTTTTATTTTTTCAACAACTTGTGAATGCAACTGGAAAACAGAATTCCATGTGCAGGAAAGAAACACTTTCTTCTAGGATTCTAAGGAAAAAAGATGAATATAAAAGAACATCACCCCTCTAAAGGTGAACAGTCTGGTCACCCAAAGCTCCAGAATGGAGAGGTGATCAATGTGACAAATAGAGGAAGGTGAAAACCATTCTCCATAAGATTTATGAATAGAAATGCTACCTACTCAATCAGGCAGCAAAGTAGCAAACTGTAATGATTTGAGGGTTTTATAGTTCCTTTTCCTAATTTTAGAGGATTGTTTACGTAGCTGATATCTGCTTTGACTTAAATAATGGAACTTTCCTCACAGTGTTCATAGATGTTGACACATGCAGTGAGGGATAATGCTTGAGAATGGTTTCCCTGTAGAGAGGGAGGCAATAAATAGAGGGATTTTAAGTGACAAAGCATTACTGAACCAACATATCAGTCTTTGAAATAATTGTTGAAGCTGGCAAGGAAGTTTGTCCTTTGTGAAATTCAGACTTTACTCTGTAGTCATTAGTAACTGTAAAGTGATACAGAGGATATAGAGGATACAAAGTGGAAAAAAAAAAAAAAAAAGTAAAAAAAAAAAGAAAGGAGAGGTGGAAAAGAAAATATGTCAATTATGCTGTAAAAAACCCAACCATGTTCAGAATTCCGTGATATTAGCATGGTTGACAGGTTTGAGAGGAAGGAGATTGTGGAGGACAAAGCTATTGGCTTTGTTAAGACTGATGAATTAGTTCAATTACTGCAGCTGGAATTCAAATAGAAAGCCCTTTTACTGCTTCTTGGCTGGTAAATGCGAGTGTGAAGTAATTGAACCACGAGTCATTCCAAATACTGAAATACTGAATGACAGCATGTGAAAAAGACACCAAGTAATGTATTGGGGTCCCTTATATAGTCCTTCATACTTCTCTCTTAATACTGTCAAAGAAGACAGAGAGTCAAATTCTGCTTTTCTGGTACACAAGGATTACATACTGCTGGGACACCATCTTATTTGGTGTAAGTCATGCAAATCTATCGATTTTAGTGGAATTTCTCTGCCTGTGTTTAATTCTCTGGAGTATTTGTACTGACCTCAGTGTTTCTCTTTATGATGGTATCCAAATACAGCTTTTTGGAGAAGACAAGTTCTCAATATCACAGATAGTTAACTTCTAAGTCGTCTTTTGGAGAAGGTACTTTTGTTTCTTGGAAACTGTCATTTTTTTTCAAAGGAGATAAGTATTATTTTGTATTCTGAATGGTAGCAAGAAGATTAATTTTGGCACTAATGGAACAGAGTTGGATATCATTAGCTGGAATCATGCACATAGTATGCACTCATTATACCTACGATAAGTTTTTCTAAATGACTCTCTGAAGACTTATCTGTACGGGAAGATTACTTCAGAGTAACTTTACTGCATTCAACTTGTATTACCTGGCAACTGCTCACATCTTTTTAAAAAGTGAGTTATTTTGTGTCCTAGTAAGTAGTCTTTGGAACAGCATGCCTCCTATAGTGAGTTTGTGTACTTAAGATTTGCTGGCGGTCCCCCAGATATCTTTGCACCATGACTGGCATGTCTCTGTATCTATGTGTATTGAGGGCAGCTTCACCAGATGTCACTTCATTCAAATGCTGGCAGTGATGCAAGCATTCATTTTTTAGTACCAGTAAGTTTGTATTCCTCTTACAATAACTGAGCCTTCAGTGAAATCCTTTTTGGATCTCTGCACAGCTTGAGAAGTAGACTATCCTTTTGGAAAACAGCTAGTAAA
>VYZM01010471.1:63740-257517 GCA_013398915.1 Dromas ardeola
ATTAGAGGAGACGCTACTTTGGTGATTTATCACAGTTATCCAAAGAAAGGAACTGCAGGTCCCAAATCCAGCAGCATGTATGAAGTGAGTTTGTAGACAAGCTACTCTACTCTATGAAGCTGATTGTGGGATTCAGGACTTTAGTCAGAATTGCAAACACCAGAAGGTTGACAACAACGAATACTGGAGCGCCAGGATGGAGCTGGCTGTGAATGGCAAGAAGGGCCAGCTATGACCTAGGCTTACGCGTCCTTGCGTGCCCAGTGGCTCGCTATTGACAGGTATATTAAAAACAGCAAATATTTGCCTGCTTCAGCAGTATGCAGCATCAATAACCCTAACACCCTTTCTGATTCGAATACTCATTTCTTTGTGCCTCAAATAACAAATTAACTCCATTCAGTTTTCCTATAATCTTTAAAATAAGAGTCAAATATAGATAACTGTATGCAGTCATTCAGTAGGTTTTAATCTAATCCAGGTAATAAAGTGATAGTGTAGCTGACTGTGCAGATCATGCTATGTGATGGTGTTCAGTGTCTCATGGAGTCAGTACAGTGCATGCAATTTTCTTGGCAGAGTCTAGATATATTATGAAGGAAAACTTCAGATGTGCTCTATTTGATCTTTTCAATTTTCTTGTAACTTCATGATAACATTTCTCATCTTGATGTAAAACTCAGTTCTTCCATTTATAACATCCTCATTTTTTTTATGCACCTTAGGTATACCTTTGTTTTTATCAGATGAACTAGGACAATAATGTATTATTAATGTACTTTGGACAGTTGAAACTGTTTTTAGTTATTCTGATGTTAAAAATAGTCGTTAAACTCAACACTTTCAGAACAAATGATAAGTGCTTTCATTTCATGACATCACGCTTTTGTGTAGCCAACAGACAATCTCTCAGTTTTCTTGTAAGGCTGAACCACCTGATTTTAGGTAGGCAAAGTTTATCAGTAATGGATGTTTTTATATTCTCTTTATTTCTATGTCAACAACATCTGAAAATGTAATTTTCTGTAAGTGTATCTCTTGGAGGGGAGTTCTCTTTCCCTCTATCCACTCTTTTTGTTTGGTTTGATTACTGCCCAGTTTCTCTGTGTACTAGTAGGGGAGTATAAGATTTTCGTCTTTGGTTCTCATTTGAATGTATTTACGTACCCAGACCATTATATATGTTTTTGTCACACATGAATATGAACCTTTTTATGAATATTCAAATAAAAACCTCCTTAGCTGGATGTATTATCAGCAAGTTTCTATCGCCAGGAGTCTCTTTTTTTTTGCAAAGGAAACCCAGACAGTGTGATTGCTTATCATGTAAGCATTATCTGCGCCAAAGGAAGAATCAAGAGATCATGAATCATAAAAAACAGAGGTGAAAGAGACTTCAACATGTCATCTAATTCCCTTTCCCCTGCTCTGTCTCTCTTCAGTTAACTCCACAAATGGGTTTCTTTATTGATGTTTCTTTAATCTCTTGATTGAGATTCCACAATCACCTGAGATTATCTATTCCAGTAGTGCTCCTCTATCCTTTTCATTTCTGTTACTTTTCCCTAATGTCTAACCTGAATCTTTCTTGTTGCAATTCAGTTCCTTGACACCTCGTCTTATACCCCATGGATATGGAGAACAGATTAGTCCTATCTCTTTGCAGCAGCCTTTCACACACTGCCAAACTCTGTACTGGGCTCTCCGATGAACAGAGGCTCAAGGGCAGTGCTCTCTTGCGTTCACTTTCTGCTGTGAAGCAGATCTTTCCTGAGGAGCAAAGGAAAGGATTCCTTAGAGGCAGAATCTTATAGTCCAGTTTATTGGTACAGAGGCATAATCCATCTCCTGCTGAAAAAAGGAACAACCTGCTATCACTTAATTTTTCCAGTTTTTCAGGTCAAGAGCTCACTGCCTCAGTTTGTGTTTCTACCACAAAATACATAGCTAAGAATGATGGATTAAAAATTAAGATGCTGACAGAGTTACTGGGGTGCCCAGTTTTAGTTCTCTTCTTATGTGGATTTGGGTAAACTAAATTGCCCTAAACTTGGGAAGAGATGAGGATTCCTAAGGTTTGTTTAAGGAAATACTTGAGTGCTTATTTAAAAAGAACAATTAATGAAAACCCTCAGCATCAATGACACCTAGCTTTTTGCTGTTAAACCTTCATGGATATCAGCATTTTTACTTCTGCACAGGCTCAGATAGGCTGCTACTTTGGGAGCTCTGGGAAGTGCTTGTCTGTTTTTCTTCCCAGACTTTTTGGAATTCATGAATGGTAGATGGCCTGTGTCTATGTCCCCTGAAAAACCCATTCTAATAAACATGCTCTGAGTACATCTTGTCAGGGAGCAGCAAGGACAGGTTGCTCCCCAAGGCAAGGGAAGGTGGGACCTGAGCATGGCAACATGTCAGGCAGAGGCTGTGGCAAGGGAGCAGTGCCACAGTACCCAAACGGGAAGGCTAGAGCAGGTCCAGTGACAATAACCAGGGCTCAGCCATCAGACCAGATCACCAGAGAAGTCCATACTGATGAGATGTCATGGTTTAACCCCAGCCAGCAACAAGGACCGCACAGCTCACTCCCTCTTCCCCCCAAGAAGGATAGGGAGAAGGAGGAGTAAAGGAGGGGAAAGCGGGGAAAAAAAACCTCATGGGCTGAGATAAAGACAGTTTAACAGAACAATAACGGGAAAGGAAAATAACAATTATAATAATAATAATGGTAAAAGAATATACAAGACACAAGTAACTCTCACCACCCAGTGAATCAGTTGCCCAGCCCGACCTGAGCAGTGATCATGGATTCCCACTCCCCAGCCAAACCCATTTATATACTGAGCTTGATGTCTGTGGTACGGAATATTCCATTGTTCTGTCCATGCTCCTCCTCAGCTTCTATGGGAAGCTGAAAAAAGTCCTTGAATAGTATAAATGTCATCTAGCAACAACTAAACCAACATGCATTATTGTCATTCCTTTCATTCCAAATCTGAAAACACAGCAACCACTAGAAAGAAAATTATCCCAGCTGAAACCAGGACATGAGGAAAGTCCAAGGTCAGGTCAGGAATTTGAGTTGGAGGGTCAGAGTCAGGGTCCAGATGTAGGTGGTGCATGGAGGAGCACCATGCATGGAGGAGAGGCTTGACTGCAACACGATAGAAGCATAGCTGAGGCAGGGGCTGGCGCTGAAAGCCTCAGCTTAAAAGCAGCTTCCAGAAGAAGTGTGGAGACCCTGCTGAGGTTTCTTAGCATAGCTGCTTGGAGGAGCCTCTGTTGAAGCTTCTAGTGTTTTCTTGAGGAGCTCCAAGGCAGCAGAGACTTCTGAAACAACTCTTTCTTAACAGAGGTCTGGCTTTGAGCAGAGGGCTACGTTGCAGGACAGGGGGGAGTGTGTTCTGGGCCCTGACATGTCTGTCACAATTTGATAGTGTGGAGTTCACCACATAAGGCAGCATTTTGCATTCAAAGAAGTGGCAAAGCCGAAAGAGATCATGATGGCTTTGCTTTACAGTATTTATATTTTTATAGCTTTTTTTTCTTAGAGAGAGAGTTCACTGCCCGACTGAATGGTATATCTATAATTTCTTCCATCTCTAAATTCCTATACTTTTAAAATCTCCTATTTTCTGCCTAAATTCTACAAGGGAGGGAGGGGGTGTGTGAGATCTTACAGTGATGGATACTGTAAAAACACCTAGTGTATATGCCTAGTGTATGATGGAAGTCATCATGTCTAATTTACAGTGTGGAACTTCAAGGGTTGTCTTTCACAGAGTGGCATTTCCCTCTCTGAAAGAGTGAGTCTTTAGGAATGGTATTCCCAAGGATGGAGATTGGCTTTTAAAATCCTAATTTCTTCCTGCTTCCAAAATAGAATGACTTAACAATGTTGGACAAAGAGCATCTGTATGTGTCTGAGACCAAAGTTTGGTCTTACTCACATCTGTAGACACTGCTTTTGTAGAAAGTGTAGGACAAAGTCTGAAAAAAATTAAGGAACTCTGTCCTGTGAATATCCAAACTTTACTGAGCTGCCAGTTTTAGTATCTGAGAGTATAAATATTTTCGTGCTACTGTACCAGAGCTCATGTCACAACTGGAGCTGGGACTATGAGCTCTGGTAGTGGTGCTGCATGGTGCAAAACAGTTTAATGCTGATAATGTGAATGTGTCAAATCCTGAAATATGGGGGGGTTTATGGGTTGATGTGTGAACTCTGGAAGTAGTACTTTAGGACATGAATCTGTCCTGAGGATGGTTACGTGAGCCCTGATGAGGAAGGACTGAGCAATGCAATAGTGCGTTACAGTCATTTAGTCATTTTTAGTCTCTTAAAATGGATTGAAATTTTGATTGAATTACCTTGCCCCCAATTCCTTACAAAATGGTATAAGATTAAAGAAAAGAAACTCCAGAGGAAACATTATGTAGACCTTGTGATATTTTTTTGTGGGACAAGGTTACGAGGTTTTTTTTTTATAGCCCCTTTCTATTTTTTCAGGGGGTAGGGAAGGAGGCATTACCCTTTTCTTATATCATATGTGCTATTTTTGCCTGTATTTTTAAATAATATATTAAAAATATATATGATTATAATAAGGGATTTTAAAATTCAAAAATTTTCCTTTACCTCTGCAAATATTAGAAATAACTCAAGTCCCAGGCATACAAATTGTATGTAGTTGTCCCAATAACTACATTATTCTCAATACAGTTTGTAGGAATTCTAATTATATTAGTGGCCCACAAATATACTAAAAAGAACGTAGATAATTGAAAGTTTAATATTATTTTTTATATATATATGCAAATAATATTTAAAATATTAAAATAATTTAATATTATTTAATATTATTTTCAATTTATGTAATTCATTCACAATGAATTCACCCTTTGCACTCTATTTATATGTAATCAATACCTGTCACAAACAACTGTTTATTCAGAAGAACAGTAATATACAGAAAAAAACAGTTTGAGATGGGGAAAACGTATTCAAACTTGTGTAAAGTTCTTTGTAATGCTTTCTTTATGAGTGGTGACTGTGAAGGTTGATTCAAGTCAAGCGAACAGCACGCCCCAGATAAAATTTTCCTGACCACCACCTATGCGGCTAAGCAAAGCTAGCAGTGACCCTGGCTATGTTACATGGGCAGTATTTTCTGCAGAACACATTGTTACTGGGCACAGAAAATGATTTATTTCTAACTTCAGGCATCCAGGCTGGAGAGAATTGTGTTTTCACCTTCAGAAATCTTCCCACAATACCTCACCCCGTTTCTCGGTGATCCACCGCCGTGTAGATAATGATGCATTACACCGTCTGGCCCTGATGCTCATGTCCATTTCAGAAGTGAGCTATGATTTAGTAAGAAAGGCAGGTGCTCAACTTTCTAGAACAGATTATGTCTGCTTTCTTAGGAATCATAGCAGAATGGAATAGCCACTTTGCAGGGAACAACTGCTGAACACGTGCTTTAAAATGAATCAGGATTGAAGAGATTTACTGATTTATTAACAACATGTAATTAACTGGCAGTCAGTGAACTATACTTGCAGGATCAATGTCAGCAATACAACAGATAAACCACAGTGTGAGACACCTGGAGACTGTAAACATATTCTCACAAGTTGCTAAACACCCTTCTTTACTTGTTCCTAGGAAGTTCTCATCACACCGCACGCAAACCCTTCACGCAGCTGGATGCACGCAACCCACTGGCCCTGACAGTGTTTGGGTTACACTGTCACCCCCTTTTCTGTGAGTGCCAGTTTCTGTATTTACGCACACTCCACCCCTGCCATGTGCCCACGTGGCACCCTACAATCCACTAATCAACATGCTGGTGAGAAACCACCCATGGAGTCCCTAATTGTTGCACCCTGTACTGTGAGCCAACTCGCTGGGGGGCAGGGTACGGATGGCATTTGATGGGACAATGGTCTGTGCCCACGGTGGATGATGCAATGCCAGCAGAGCAGCTTCCGGGAATACCAAACCCTGTTTGGCAGCTGCTGACACCAAGGTCTCCCCCGGTCAGAAATTTTTGTCCTTTTTTTATACTTCTTTCCTAACTCACTCCTCCTTTTCTCAGAAGTCTCTTGGTAAGCCTTGGCTATTGTTTAATCCAGCTGGTGGTCACCTTAAGCAAAATGTCACTCTTAATTTCCTTTTAGCATTATCAGATTTGGGGCAAACACCCTCTCAGCAGAGGCAGTTTTGGAAAATCTGTTCACACCCACTGGCTACACTCACATTCTTCCCACATTACCCACTGTTATCCAGGTCATGTTAACAAGAGCAGACTGTATAGCTTCCCCCATACCATTTCCTAAAAATGTAGGTACAAAACTGTGCTTTGTTTCACAGAAATAAATCGGAGAAGAGGAAGTGTAGAATCGTACAGTGGCCAAATAGTCACTATATAAACATAGCACTGGCAAATATGGATTGAAAGACATACAATAATCATTCCCAGATTTTAATACTGGCCTTTTGGGTATGGAATATAATAATTCCTGCAATGGGTTTGTTTATTAATACCTTCCCGTGGTTTCAAGGCACGTCTATAACTGAATACATCTTCAGTCTGTTGCATATTTGTTTTAATGAGCTTTTGGATTTTGGTTTTTTTTGAATGCTGAAGGTATATTTTCTCCCCCACAGTATGTGACTGTAGCTACAAGAATATATCTCATAGTTCTTCATGCAAGAATGTCCCATGATGAATGAGGACATAAAAGAACCATAAGGCTGTAAAATTGTGAGCATTCAAATAAACATATTTTTTGAAGGGTATTTTTCTTTGCTATTACATTAACCGGCCCTGGTTACTGGCTACATCTTTAAGGAATCTAAGCAGTATAATTTACTGATGAGTTATGAATGGTTGAGTTACCCTATTCCACTGAATTTTCCCATTTCAGGCTTCAGGTTTCTCTGTGCTGTCTTTTCAAGGCTTAGTGACCGCGTGTGCTACCGCACTGCTGAAAGATTCTGTTTTTCCTCTTAATGAATGCTTTGGGTGAAAAAAAAAAGGTGGAAAAATTACAACTACCGAATGATCAGTAGTGGGTTCTTTCCTGTGATTCCTATGGGTTAGCCCAATAAGTTAAAACATTAGGGCACAGTTAATGCAGAGGCCGTCACTTGAAATAAAGAATAGGGAGCTATGCAGTTTTTGCATTAGAGTATTTCAGTGTGCTGTGCAG
This sequence comes from Dromas ardeola, assembly GCA_013398915.1. Taxonomy (NCBI): domain Eukaryota; kingdom Metazoa; phylum Chordata; class Aves; order Charadriiformes; family Dromadidae; genus Dromas; species Dromas ardeola. The sequence continues at coordinate 70,962 of VYZM01010471.1, forward strand.
AAGTAAAAGGTAACATTGGAATTTCTCCTTAGGCATCCTTCTTAGATCAACTTAATAGAATTCACAAAGGACATCTAGAGCTTTTACTGGACTCTAACTAACCTGTCATAGTAATGAACATAATTATTGTGGCTCTTTTGGTAACCTGCAGCAAATTGTGATCATTGAGCTTTGTCTCACATTATTCATCTGTATTAGTAGCATGTACAGTACTACATCAGCAGGGGTGGGGAAAGAAAAAGGGGTAGTCACTTTTTTCAAATTCAGGAACCTTTCAGATGTTTATTATTATTTTTGTATAATTTAATAAGTTTTCAATTAGTATATTATGGTTGGATCCTATAGTTTTTATTTTGCTTAGAAAAAAATTGTGCTTTTTTTCCAAACAAGTTCTGCTGGCATACATAGTCCTGGATTTGCAGTTTTCCTGATTTATGTTCTGTTGACTTTAGATTTTGAACTCTTTATGTCAGAGACTGTCAATTTCCTTTTATGTTTATACAGTGCTTCACGTAATGGGAATCCAGTCCTAACTGGAGGCATCTAGGGAAAGTACCATTCTTGAAGGGTTATGTAATTTATGACATACCGTTTTCCCATCTGAAAATGGTAAGGTTTGAGATAAGCAGAATTAATACAAATTGTTTGCTTAATAAAGACAAGAGAAATATATTTCCAAGGATATCTTACCTTCATGACTGTGGATTTGAAAAATGAATAATAGATGTAAGGTAGGCCCTTTTTATTGCCTACCTAATACCTCCAACATAAAACTGTAATTGAGCATAAAAACATAAATTCTCCTAGCACAAAACGTTTCTTATTAAGATAAACCTGTCAGTATGATGATACAAGCAATAACCTTGGATTACAAGAGTGTGTGCTAGAAATCTTTATAACTAATCTCACAAAAGTCCTCCCTTATTGACTTATATTTTAAGAATCAATGGCTTCAGATTTTCATTGGATTGAGAAATTGGTTGAGAAAGCCAGAATAAAATGTATATAAAATACTAATATCCTTACTTCTGCTTTCTCAAAACTTCAATCATGCTGTTTTAGCACAGGAATTATTACTGTGATTTGCTCTTTTTTTTTTTTTCCCCATAGCACTTACGTGCATCCAAGTGCACCTGAAAAAAAGCCAAAAAAGGAAAAAACAATAGGGCTCAGCCTAATTGCAGGTTTACATCTGAAATTCTGCATTTGTAAATACAGTGTGCTCTACTGTCTCTGCAATCTGCATTGTAATTTACAATTTAGGATATTTACACCATACGTTTAGAAGTAAATATCTGATGCCATCATCATAAATTCATCATTCATTTTTCTGAATGAGACCAGAGCTGGTTCACTATTTTTTATATATCCTGTATTACAGATAAACAAGGGGAATATCATGCATAGTAAGGTGGATTCGAGGTCTGTCTCTCCTGGTGCTTAAAGTTCTATATAATGACAGTCTGATAAGTCCTATATAACATAGCAAGAATAGAGACGCTCTGTTTGTTGGCCCATATTTTGGTGTTGCTGTATGTGTGCTTATGTTTTTATTGCCTACTCGTTGAAAGCCAAAATAGAACCGTCTTTCCACAAAATAGCAAAACCTGAAGCAATTATAGTGTAAAAACAGAAAAGGAATACTTTAAAGTTTCAAATTATTACTGAAACGTTTCAATTAATGTGTGATTTCATGAAAGCTGAATTTTTAAGCACCTAAATTTATAGCTGGATTTTATTTGAAAGTGACCCTTAGTGAAATGGAAGTCATTAGTCAGAAAGTATGTAATGCAATTAAAATCAAAGAAGGGTCGCAGCACTTTTAATTGGAAAGATTCAGTTTGTGTTAGAGACAATATGTTTGGTCTCTCAGTCTTTTTTGTGGTGAGCTTAGTTGGTTGAAATTATAAGAAAAATATATATCCTGATCATTCAGACAAGTTAAAGGAGATCTTTCAGTTAGTACATGTAGACAGTAAGATATAAATTAATACATGTCTTTTTTGTTAAAAGCATATTCTCCAAAATTAGTTCAGTCAGATTGAGTCCTCTGTCTTTCAATATTTTTGGCAACGAATAAGCTTCCTCAAAGCTCTCCCTCAAATACACTTCATCCCTGTTCTAAATGAATCACATTACAGAACAATGAAGCTCAGCCCCAAACCTCTAGAATTTTGGGGTTCTCTGTATGCTGAATTTTCAGTAATGCTAGGTAGATCTCTTGGTCTTGAGGTAAGCATATAAATGCTTATTACGAAGAGGACTGTCATTTTGTGTGTCTTATCTATATAAAAATACAAAATAGTAGTTGCTCATTTCATTGACGGGAATCCTACTGCAAGCAACAAGACTGAATGAAACTATACATTTCTTTCTCAGTGTCATAGACAAATAATTTGATAGGTCTGTGTATGCAGCACATGTGTGTAACATCGGTTTTCCAAATGCCACTATTTCAATTTTGTAATGAAAACAAATGGCACATTTGATCAAAAAATAATGCTTGAACCTTGCTTCAGAAATTATATTGTAAAAAACTCCATAGAAAATAGGTTTTCTCCTGTAAGAAATTTGAATTTCCTTCTTGTGTAAAACAGTAGAAATTTTACTTAAATAAATAGAAAAGTGTATATAGATAGTTTTCAACAAACTTAGGCATGGAGCAAATGTCAGGACGTTCCTTTGCTCCTTTTGCTTGTTTAACCTGACAGTGGCTGTGAGCAAATAAACAGGGTACCATGGGAAAATCCTGCAACCCACTGAAAAACAATAAAATTTATCATCATGCGGTGCAATTCTGAATCAAAGCAAAAGTGCTGCAGTCTGGGAAATTTTCTTCCACTTCTAATCCATAGGTTTTTTTTTCCTGTGATTTGATAGTTTTAGTTGCCTTGAGGCAGTTGCCTCTACTTTATAATCTCAGAGTTCTCTGACTTGAAGCCGTGTAGCCATGGCCATTATGTTCCAGTGCTTTCCCTGTTGCAGATTTTATGGCTCGTTTCGATATACTGAATTCATATATACAGAATTAATTAGTGTGAGGGTATCAATAGTTTAATTCCCCATCCAGCAATTCAGTGCTAGTAGCAATTTAAATCTAGGAAGGAAAAAAATTCTATGTTACTTTGTAGGGAAGGACCTGAAATAGGTGGTGAATAGATAATTAGACTGCAGGTTCTTCTGGATAGCAACTGTTCCTTACATTTGTGTTTGTTTAATATTAAACACAACAGGTCCCTGTTCATGCAACAAAATTAATGGAGTTCAACTAAAAACCTCTTAAACCCTGTATCTATTAAAGACAGTGGTCATTTTGCTGCAGATGGCAGTGATGACAAGAATAAATACCCACTTATAAGCACAAGCCTCTAAGGTTTATGAGAGGTTCTATAAAAAGTGTTATTTGTTTTCTTGAAATATAAATACAACTAATGAAAGAGAAACAATCAAAGTGAAGAGAAACAAAATTCTGACAGGATAGGTGATCGCGAAAATGATAGTACCAGTTTCTCACAGTCTCACAGCATCATTTACTGCATTTTTCTTACATAGAAATGACCTTTCCAAAACCAGTTAAAAATAAAAGAAAGATTTGCCCTAGATTTTTCTAGCGGTGTGTCACTGAATGTTTACATTATAAGCTGAAAATAGTTCGCTAAGTAGTCAGAATTTAAGAGCAATTTAGATTAAACGTTTTCATGCTCATTTGTGCAATGCCTCTGGTATTTTAGCAGTATAAAAAGATTTTCTTGGCTTCAAACCATTGGATCAGGGTGATTTTGACATCCTTAATCTCTCTTTAAGAGCATTAGATACTTTTTCATTTAAAATCTGAGTGGTAAAAGGTAGAAAGAAGTAATTTTCTAGAAATAGTCCTTTTAAAAAAGTAATGTCAGCAAACACTGTGGATAGAAGAAATGACTGAATTCTAAGCTAATGGTGCCAGAGATAGTACAGACATACAGAGTTTGCAAGGTCTAAGAATATGATTTTGAATAAGATGTATAGCCTTGAGCTGACTAGTCTACGTGCTCACATATGTGCAAGGAATTCAGCCCCGAGCTAAGAATCCTCATTTCAAGGAAAGGCGATTCCAGAAGAAATAGTCTTTAGGGATCTGCAGCATGTTAACTCACAATTAAAACCACAATCCACTCATTAGTAGCATTGCCTATTCCTGGTGCAAGAATACTGCAACCAGTGTGGGCATTTTTCTTCAGTTGTGTGACTTTTTAGGCCAGTGACTCCTGTGTTAATGAGTTAATTATTAGTACGTATTAAATCGAATGAATGATCCTTTTGGAATTTTAGCAGGAGTTAAAGGTGCTTTCAGTTCCACCATAAAACTATTGGTAGCACTGAGGTGCACTCTAGATTATGCTTTAGTGATGATGAGAGACAAAATCACAGTTTATGAAATCTTCAACCACTGGCATTGGTGAGGGGAGAAAGAACACTAGTTACGTAGCTATAGTAGATCACTTGTACAAGGTGATCTGGATGGTACATTAGCATTGGCTAATATGACCAGTATCTGTTTAAATAAAGATTAATGGAAGGCCATATGTCCATGAAACAAAGGTTGTGCCACTTTTACAGGATGGTCATTTGGAAAACAGTCAAAGAACCTAAGGATCATAAAGGATACTGTTCAAGTGATCATGAGCTCCAGTGTGATGTGGTGGCTAATAGAGCAAATGTAATTCCTGCACACAAGCAGAGGACCAACAGTTGTAATTGCACATATACATGTCATTTATTACAGCATTATTGAGACGCGATGTTCATTTCTGATGTCCATATTTTGAGAAGAATGTTGATAATTTGGAAAGAACTTCAAGAGCAATATAAGATCTGGGAAACCTATCCTATGGTGGTAAGACTAAAGACAACAAATCAGATTTTTTTGTCAAAAAGACATTTGTAAAGTTACTTGAGCATAGTCTGAAAGCATTAACATGAAAATAAATTACCTTATTATAGAGGGTTTTTAAAACTAACAGGCATACAAAACGGAATACATGGAGAGTAAGCTAAACAGATTTAAGGTAGGCAAAATTAGGCTAAAACTAAGGTGCATATTTTTACAATGAGGTTAACCGCTTCGCAGCTTATTTAGAGGTATGATGAATTCTCAACTATGTAGAAATTGGCTGTCTGAGCAATGTGTGTTATGTTTCAATCTGAAGTTATTAGGAGTGTATAGAAATCATTTGAGTAAAAATGTATTGCTTATATTACACAAAAGGAAGCAACACACAAATAATACTTCCATGCCTTAAATTGGTAAGTAAAATTCTGGCAGTATGGAACATAATGCGGCCAGGATTTTACCTATGAATCGCTGAGGAAAAAAAATCCATGATAGGCCTGTGAGAAAATCAAGATAGATACTCTCTAAGGGTTTTTCGGTCTTGCTGCTACAGTGCTACATGAATATACCAATGTTGCTGTCATACGTGAAGTATCAGAGGTAACTACACTTGAGAAGATTAAACAAGCCCACATGAACAGGCTGCCAAAAGAACTAGTTAGGACATTCCCCCGTAAGTTGTGCAGCATGTATAAATCTTTAAATGTGGTGCTAGTAAAAACACAGAATCACAGAATCAGAGAATGATAGGGGTTGGAAAGGACCTCTGGAAATCATCTAGTCCAACCCCCCTGCCCACAGCAGATTCACCTAGAGCAGGCTGGACAGGAACACATCCAGATGGGTTTTGAATGTCTCCAGAGACGGAGACTCCACCACCTCTCTGGGCAGCCTGTTCCAGTGCTCTGCCACCCTCAAAGTAAAGAAGTTCCTCCTCCTGTTTAGGTGGAACTTCCTATGCTCAAGTTTGTGCCCATTACCTCTTGCCCTGTTGCCAGGCACCACTGAAAAGAGCCTGGTCCTATCCTCCTGACACCCATCCTTTAAGTATTTATAAGCATTGATAAAATCTCATATTTAACACTCCAATATCTTGCAGACACCAAAATGACATGATGATGACATTTCTGTCTATACTGGAATAGCTCATTGGATAAATTGTAGGATCTCATTGTCTTTCTGTGATTAGTTACTGCATGAATTTTGGCTGTACCTGCCTAATAAGCCATCAGTCTGCAGCACAATCTTCTACTGCTCCTTAAATACTGTTAAATTTCGTCTTCCCTGGTTTCAAATTGCTTGATCATCCACCTCTTCTTTAATCCTGTGCTGTACTGATGATGCCTTCCAACTTTGGAAAGTAAAAATTAACAAATTTAAGTATCTATAAAGTCAAAGTCAAAGAATTAAAGAGTAATTAATCTCAAAGCCAATCCTTATGGAACTCTAGTAATAAAATTATTCTAGCATAACTCATTGTTTTCTCCGTTTTAGCTTTTAAGATCTTAACATTGGAGTAATAAAAGTTCTACACTTTTATTGCCATGTCTTAGCTCCACTGAACTCTAGACCAATTAAATCTTCATTTTCTAATCTTAAAAGAAGAAAACAAACAAAAACTGTTTCATAGAAAGATACATACTTAGCTTGGCACAGAGCTTTACAACTTTGTAAACTTACATTGCCTTTATCACATTTTTCATTTACCTTTATCGGTTCAATTATACTTCCCCTCAAAATTTCTTCTAAAGCCTTTCAGGTATTAAGGTAAGATTAATGGAGGCTGTAATGACCAAGATCAGTTTTATCAGTTTCTTAAATATACACATGGCACTTGCTACTCTGTGGTTATATGCTGTTTTCCTGGTTTTGTTAGATTTATTAGCAATACTTGTTCTTGGATTTATGTTTTCATGTTCTAGTTTTGCAGAGATTGGAGGTGATCCAGTCATACTGGGATATTAAACTCTTTGGGTGATGTTTCATGCTGATATGTTGCATTCTGTACCCTCATTGCCATTAGCCGCCTGTGTTTGTTTGCATGTTTTTGATTATTATTTTTACTGATGTATCAGATAATAGAATCCAGAAGACCAAAGGAAAGGCCTGTTCATTATAAATGAAATATGAAATTATAAATTCATCATGCCTGTTCACCTGGCATACAAGTGTTGTTCTGACCATTCGTATTCAAGAAAGACTAATGGAGAATGAAACAAGAAAGAAAAGCCTTTTTGGCATTTCTGGGCTGCCAACTAAGATTGAGGCAGATCTGGTTCAACTGTCTGGCAGCTTTGGGAAGACTCAAATACCTAAGTTAAGATGCATTCATTTAGGCACCTGTAGGAGTGCTTGGCTGTCTCTGCTCCTGTTCGTATCACCGAACATCCAGTGCGGTGTTGAGGGTCGTGAGGAGCAGAGAGGAGAGAGAGACTTTTACCCCAAAAATGGGCACCTATGGCATGATTCTGTTTCCTACACATCGTCATATCGTGCCATTTGAGATCCTCTCCTGTTTCTTACCTGGGCTCCAGGTGTCACCACCTCGTGAAGTGTATGGTCTCCCATGTGTTCTGTGCCCTATCTGCAAGCCCCATGAGCAAGTCCTGGATATCGTGGTGCATCTCAAATGACACAGGGCACCTACTCTAAAGGAAAGGAAGTGCATTTCAGTGAGTAACATTACTGTACATCTGAGCATATGCCATGATACTAGTTGTCCATCTCTTACCTTATGGCTTATGCATTTCTGTTCTTGAAAGGTCTCCAAAAATACTGTATGTGCTTGAAGGCAGCTGTGACGTGATAGCAAAAGTTAGGTTACTTCTTAAGCTTTGCGAGCTATGGCTGAGAACTGAACAAAGTCTACCATAGACAATAAGCTGTCTAAAGAGCAAAAAGAAGGGAAGGACAAGGTTAAATATACTTACTTATTTCTGGAGAAGGAAAGTGTGAAAGTGAAGACCAGACTAATATTTTCAGCAGGCTTTTTTTAGTAGCAATATTCTTTACATATTAGACACATTAATTAATTCTCACTATTTTTATTTTCCCAATAATGGATTAATTCCATAATTGATTCATTGCATATGTACTTATTGACAGAACTGGTTCACTCCATTACTAATTATCTATGTTATTGATTCATAATACTTTATTTCTCTCCATATTTACTTCATGCAGTACTTGATTCATCATATAATTACTCCACAGCTTAATTGAATCGTTTCACTGTACAGCAATTCCACAGTAATTGCTTTCAAGATAATTGATTACCTGTCAGTGTAACCAATCATAACTCACCTGTCATTCTTTACAGTCCACTTTCTATTTCTTCTTTCCTCCTTCACAAAACTGTCCTTTTGTCCTCCTCTTTCTGTGGTTCCCATTAACTCTACATATGCCTCTTTTCAGTGTCCGTGAATTAGTTCCCCATCTCTTTCCCATTTGGTTAGTTGTCTTCTTGAGCATGTGCTTGATTTCCTGTTTTCTCACTCCAGCTACATCCCCTTCAGTCTGACATTTGCTCTTTCCAGCTTCCTGATTGCAATATAATACGAGAATCTCAAAAGGAATGGTCTTGGTCATTTCTCAGAGCCTCCAAGTCGTTCTTCTTATCCTCCATCTGGTTTTGATGTTGTTGATCATATTGACCTGGTGAAAAATCTTATGGTGCATTAGCTTTAAGGCCACTACGTCCTACTGTTCCTTTTGCATTTGCTTCTTTGCTATTTTGCTTTATATTCTCACTTCCATTTGTGGTCATACAGGAGTCTGTCAGTGCCTCTGTCTTCTACTTGCACTTTGTGTTTTGGTGATCATATCCATTTCTGATTTCAAATGCCAGCTTTCTACTTGCCATTAAGTCTACCATTTTGCCCTGTTCTGTTTGCCTCTGTATGTTCTCAAATTCTACTGTTTTTAGGCAGCTTGTGAAAGTTTCTTTTTTCAGTTTGAATGTGGCCAAAATTGAAAGTGTTTCTAGTAATAAGCTACAAAGGCAATTATAAAAACATCAAACCTGATTATAGTGGATCACACCAGGGTGAATCTATATCAGAATCTTATCTCCAATGGTAGCTTGTAGCAGACAAGGAAAAGACTATGACAAGAAAAGCGCAGAATGATACTTTTGCTGATTTCCCCTCCCCTATTGCAGCAATCCTCTATTTACAGACTTCCATGAGATGCAAGGTAGCCCTGCATCTCCGAACTTCTCTCTTACAGTGTAAAAGTTACAGTCAGTATAATTTTTCCCTCTATAGATGCCAAACTAAACCTCTGATTATTCTTATCACAATTTTCAGTGACTTTTCTTATTTTACTTTATGAAATGGAGAAATCAAGATTTTATGCAGCTGCTCAAACTATGAGAGAATGCTATAATGACACAGTAGCAAAATGAAGTTTTTTGTTGTGTTCTTTATACCCTTTTTAATAAATCTTACATTGAATTTACCTTTTTAACTACCATAAATTTGATGTTACCAAATAACCAGTTATGTTCTCTATCCTCAGGGATAATATATACTTTAGACATTTGTTTGACTTCGTCCAATCCTGGAGGATAGATAAATAGATACATTTACATATCTATTAATTTCAAATCTTTTAGGTCAAACGAAAGTTCTTCTCATAAGCATTTGTTAAGGAACTTCAGAGGAAGATGGAGTATTGAGGAGGGAAAGGCAGAGGAGTGCAGTGGAGGAATTTATTTTAATTGTGTGTAGAGGCAGACTGCTTCTTTCAGTTAGAATTTTTCTAATTTGTTTTCAGCAACCACCACCACTGGTTTAGTAATGATGAATTTATATTTATTTAACACAGTTCATCTAAATAAATCCCAAAAGGATTTGGTAAATTTACTAAGAGATAGAACTAATTGTAGATAGTTTGTTTTTTTTTAAAAAAAAGTGGTTAAGCCAGCACTGAATTTGAGTGACCATGAGCAGTAAAAACAAACAAATAAAGAAGTAGTTTAGATGAGTATGATGTAAGCATATCTGTCTTTGAAAAATGCGCCAGAGAACATCTGTATTTCCTAATCCTGTTGGTTTAGTGTTTCACATCAATGCTGTAGAAGCCCCATAGTCCTTTTTGGTGAAAAGATCACGCGCATTTTGTACATTGCGGTTGAATGCCAGTGGGAGTAGCCTGTAGTCTGGTCTGTGTTCTCCAGAGACCAGCTGCGCACTTGCGTGAAGCCGGGCTGATCATGGGACAGTAACACTGAGGCTAAACAAGGGCTGCTCCTTCAAAGCAGTATCACCCTCTAAAGTACCAGTGCAGGTTCATTGTTGAGCATATAACAAACTTCAATCAGATAAGTCATCTCATTTTTATTTTTTTTAACTAGAAATGATGGTCCAGTGAGTGAAGCTGTGAACTGGGACCCAGAAGTTCTGTGTGCACATTGAGTTCAGATAGGCTTCCTGAAGGACCATTTGTAACTCATGGAATTTGTCCTAAGCTTCTGTTCTTTCCCTGCTACATGGAGTTGGCACTTATACTATGAGAAATCATTGTGGTTTCATGGGAGTAGACTGCTGATAGCTAAGAGCTCTACTTAAAAAGCAGACTATGCTGGAATGAAACAAAGAGGGATATTATTAGGAAAAATATAACCCTGCACATTTCATTTGTTGTTGGAATACCATCTAGTACATCCCATCTAATAGCAAAATGCTTACATTAGCATTGGAGGTCTTTTCATGAGAAAGTCTGTAGAAAGGTCAGCAAGTGTCATCAACTTATTTTATTGATGTGCTAGTAATTGAAGCTTACTAGAGGATTATCTTTCTGCTGAACCATATGCTTTGTAGCTGTCTTATACCTTATATTGAATAGTAAGAAAGTAGCATCAAATTAATGTAGACACTTTGATTGTTAAAGTTGGATTTTAGGCTGGGGACAATTTCTCTGTAAGTAACCTGGAGACAGAGACTGATAATACATGCAGCAGATCCAAGCCCACATTGGTTAGCATGTGCATGTGATGCATTCAGTGAGGTTCCATTAACCCAAACATTGTGTTTTATACACTGGGGCACTAAGATGAATGAGACCCTGTTGCAATGCTCACAAAGGTAATTGCTATAATGTGTCACTTAATCTGAAAATGCTTTGTATAATTAATTCCCAACATTTTTTCAAATATTGCTTCCCTGTATGGAGGATGTATGAGATATATCTGTGGCCAGCCTTAATGCGTTAATAGGCATGAATCAGATGGGGAAATAGCATGCAGTATTTCAGTAAACACTTATCAAGGGTAGGATTGATCTAAAACCAGTTTTTCAAATTGAAAAAATTGAGTCACTTTGACAGAGTCATTTATCCTACCAGTTTATCTCCATTAACTACAGATGTAGTCTAGGTGACTGTTAGGTACCCTGTTGTGTCTGTGATAGCTTAAATGCATCAAATACTCTCACGGATAAATGATTAAAGTTTTACATGGCTAAAACTAATCAACTACTTAAGACCTGATCAGCTGTCATTTTTGCGAATAACTTTTCCACTGCTAATACAATTTGCTGCAATGTATAACTACTCCTTTTAGGTGGTCCAAGGTCATCAAAAGAGATTAACCATTGTTAACTTCCATGTGACTTCAAAGACTGCAGTTCTTATTTCAGACCTGAGGAAGAGCTTCTATGCCTTAAAGCCTGTCTCCTCTTTATCTGTCTATAGCAGCCTATAGGCATCCAGTCTCCCTAAAGCTGTGTCACGATCACATCTTTAGGCTATCTCAGCACAACAGCATTGCTGTTTCACAAGGCCAACCTATTCATCTAGGTTCCTTCTGTAGCTAGGGGGGTGGATGCCCTGCAGGTGCTAAACTCTGTCTTGATATGAGAGGGAGTCTAGAGAACTAATTTAGGTTAGATGTTTTACTTTTATATAGGTAAAGTGATTAAAAACCAGTAACAAAATACTGTACATTTAAGTACTACACTTAGTTTCTACACTACCCAAGGACAGTAATTCTCAAGACAATAGGAGCATGCATGTTGATTTTTAGAGCCCCTAAAAACTGTCTGTTAAATTAGAAGCTCATCTCAGTTTAACTGTGGTGTCATTCCACTAATTCAAACTCATAAAATATGCAGTGTTTATCTACAAGAGTCATCTCATATTAAAAAAAAATATCATCAGCTACATTCTGTATGTACACACTAGTCATCTGAAAATACATATTATTTTTCTGGTCAGATGTTAGTTACGCATATTCTTTTTTTATCGTATGCATTATTTATATGAAAAAACTTAGGAGCTTGGCTATTGGATAAATTTATATTTTCACATGCATGATAATTTTTAAAACCTACATTATTTACTGGATAGACCTACTAGAGTGCTCCACTGAATAAACAGAAATCTTGGCACAGTCAACAATTTTGCAAATATATGTTATTTACATAATCCTTTTCACAGAAGTGTGCACAATATTTTCAAGATCTGTTTGTGAATAGTGTTAATTAGAAAGGCAATTTATCTTCTAATGGACCCTAAAAGTGATTATGGTCTCGTCAGTTGTTTCTTCTTTGTTTACAGATTTCGTCTCGAGAGATTTTTGGGAACATCTCTTTTGTCAGTGTAGGTGTAGTGCTAAAAGTCCATGCATGTTGTTTTGTAGGATGTTAAAAATCACGTTTCCTCCACGTTAAAGATCTGTATTACATTAGTTTCAATATCAAAGAACTTTTGATTTACATATGTTATGTGAAAATGTTTGAAAACAGTTTGAAAGCAATTCTCCCTATTTTTCTTTATTTCTGTGACAAATGTGGATGTCAAATCTCAAATTTATGGAAAAGTTTCATTTTGAGTTATACCTCCTAATATGTGTACCTGATTAATGAAGCTATGATATTTGTGACTAAAGTCAGATTCTTTGATATGATAATTTTGAAGAAGCTTAACAGTATGTAAGCTTTGGGGTTTTATTTTCACTTCTTTGTCATGCCTTTGTTCTGCCTTGCACCATATTGATGAAAGTCTACATTAAACGACTGGAAAATCCAATTAATGTATTTATTTAATGTAATGAATTTGAAATACATTTTTTAAGATGGGATATGCTTTAGTTTCTATTAAAAAAAAAAAAAGGAAAGGGAAAAAGAAGGAGGAAGGTGGCATTAGTTTGTGCCCCTATATTTGGATCTGCTTTGAGAAGGGAAACTTGCTTTCAAAGTTCTGGTTTTGCCTTGCTTACACCATGGCAGCTGAGTGTGCTCCATAGTAGGAGTCAGTAGATCCATGAGGAGTGAGGCCTGAACCAGTTGTCTGCACATTTATGCAGATTGCCTAAGGAAAAACTCCCAGCGATTGCTGTCACCCTCTTGTTATCTGAGAGAATGATCGTTCTGACAGAGACAATTGCTGCCCCAACATTTCTGTCAACATAAAGATTGATTCTGCCCTTAGGCATGATTTTGAGGTCTCAGTGCAGCTCCTGAAGCTTTTTCTTTTCCCTTGTACATACTTGCTTTGCTTCTTTCATGCTTGGCATTAGTAAACATATTTCAAAACATAGGAATTAAAACTGTGGACAAAGGATGTTGCTAGGTCCCGTATTTCTTCAGATCGACCTTACTCGGAGGCCAGCGTGTCATGTATTTTCAGGGAAAGGCTACAGAAAATACATATATTAAGGATGGCCTTCAAGCAGGATCTGGTGTTGAAGTATTGTTACCATCACTGTAGGTTATTATCAGAGGGACAACATGTATTTTTATTTGGGGAAGATTCTAGAACAGGATTTTTTTAGTATGTGGTTGGTTGGTTTTTAAAGGATGAAGCTTCATTTTCACTTCCCAAGGATATACATTAGTCCTTAGATAATCAGAATGCTGGGAATGGTTTGGCACGACAGCTGAAGAAAACATCTGTAATCCCTTCCGACAGCCTATGTTATTTAGTATTTTTGAAGTTAATTCATTATTTCTGATTATAATCATCTTCAGAAATTCCTAGCACAAAACAAATCTATTCTTGAAGAATTCTGTAGTGGCTTATTATTTATTATATTTAGCTTCTCCCCAGTAGGGGTTTTAAGGTTTTGTAAAAGCTGGAGGCCAGCAGATAATGAGATGACTTATTCCACAACTAGAAGGGGCTATTAAAAAAATTAATTTTTAAGATGTCAAGTGCAGTATAAATGCAGATAAAATTAATAAAAGATAGCATGTCATTTCCCCTCTGTTCTTTTTGTATTGCTGTGATTTTTTTTTCTTCAAACAATAGTTGCTTGAAAAACATGCGGTTACTCCCTGAGTCGTGACAATGATTGAGAACTGGTTGAGCATCCACCTGCTTGAGTAGGCTTGTTTTGTCACCAAATGCATCCTTCTGTAATCTACAAACCAAATGTAAGACAGTAAAATTTATTCAAGCACGAAATACAAATTCACCTCTCTCTGATCAGGATTCCCAACAATTCATCATTTTAATGTATGCTTTGCCTCACATAAAAACCTACTTACAGGGCTTTAACTTACTCTGATATGAAGCGTTGAACAAAGTAACACTACTTAGAGAACAAGTCCTGTTGCAGTTAGCACCGCGGTTAACCTGATGAATTCTAATACTGAAAATAATTTACTGAAAATGACCCGTCATAGTATCACCTATTCAATGGCCAGACAGGGGAGAGTGAAATCCCCCTCAGACACAGCTGCAGAATCAAACAAAGGTCACAGGGTCACATTTCAATATTGAGCTTTGTTTCGCTTGCGTTCTTTATAGTCTATGAACTTCTGAATTTCTTATTTAGTATGTTTGATATATTGATTAGTAAAGGTTTTGTTAGTTCGCAGCGCTGGAAAAGCGTAGTAAGGCTAGAAATAAAAACCTCTTGTATCTTATTTGCTGGATTAAAAATGATCCTTTAGACACAATTTGTTATTGTTCGTCTTTCCCAGCTGGAAGGAAGTAATCTACATCTTCAAAGCTGATTTGGTATGGATAATAAATTGATATTGTATGTCAAGCATGGGAGACTATTTGTTCCTGTCAGAGTCCAGTATTCTATGACCATCTTCTTTTAGATATTCCAGGTGTGCAAAGTTTAGTGTTTTATACCAAATTTGCCTATTTGAAGTTCTAGCATGTTACAAGGCATTTTTGAGTTAGCAGAGCAATACAACAATATACTTAAATCACAATATCAGGACAAATTACACTTTGCAGAATATAGCAATTTCAACATACAATTGAATCACAACATGAATATGATTCTCATTACTGGTCGGAATAATATGCTGACTGTCATGACAGTGGGTGTTCCCAGCGGCCAGGAAGGAATACTTTGAGTGAAAAGTCAGCTCAAGCTCATTGCTACATCCCAAGCTCTTTTTGTTCATAGTTCTATTTTTTTGTACTCTTATGTTTGGCCAAGGTGCGTGTATACCCCCCCAGCGCTGGGCTGGCACATGCAGGAAGACATTTGCTCTCTTTTGATTAACTCAGGGATGAACAGTTACACAGCTGCTTGGTTCACTCAATTGACATAACCAGGTGATCCACTAAACTGATTGCAGCTGGCTGATCCGCTCGGCTGATAGAGCCATTTATCCAGACCAAAACCACCCTCTGGGCACCTTTGTATGGAGCTGAGTTCAGCTGTCTTTGCAGCACCTGTTGCCAGTCACTCCCTACATCCTCCCCTGAGCTTCAGGAGCATATTGCCCTTGGCCATCTCCTCGGAGCCTTCTTCCATTTTAGGGGTTCCCTGATTAATCACAGTTCCTCAAAATGATACACAATTATAATTTACTATCTGTCTACCACCCTAGGAAAGTCTTAGTAGCACCTCTGCAAGAAATTCTTCCTTCTACAAGTAAATCAAGCCGTATCCCTGGTGCAGCTGATGGTTCTCCGCACACATGAACTCAACAGTGTGCCTCACAGCAGTGAATTGCAGTGATAGTTCGCTATATTAAAAACTCTTCAGACAAGCTGGGCCTAATTGTCAGGATGACAGCAGTCACTGTAGATGCTGATGTTGAGTGTAACACAGATCAGACTGAAAAGAAATGGTGATTTTTTTTTTTGAGTAAATATTCTATTCAAGGAAATAAATAAATAACATCATAATAATTGAATAAAAGCTGTGCAGCTGTCATGTGGAAGCTGTTTCTGAATTCAGGTCAGTCTGACAAATTGTTTTGCAGAAGGTTTTCCTGCAAGATTCATGAAATCAGCAAGGAGGTTCCTGTCTTCTTTATATCTAAAAATAGGTACAGAACTTACTCAAGATACAGAAGCCAAGTGTATATTTCCAGTTCTTTGATTTAATTATTTGATTAGTCCATATTTGGACTAACAAGTCCTGTGTGGAGTACTGTAGGTTAATTTAGATTTTCCTCCTGGTTTCATCACAGTTTTAGTTGATAGTAAGGAAAAAAAAAATAAGCATGTTTGGACTTTTTTCCTATAACGTAGTTGTGTATTTATTGGAGCATAATCTGGAAAAGGTTTTTCTGTATCCCAGGTTAGTATTACAAATACCCAGACAACAGTTAAACATGAGCTGTTTGAAATTTTGGTTCAATGAATGGCAATATTCACCAATGAGATAGAGTGTATCCCTTCTGGCAAACTCAATAGAATGTTGTATACAGCTCCTTAACAGTCCTGAAACTGATGTTTTCTCACATCTTTGAGTAATATCCTACCTAAGCACTGACAAGCAGGCTCCTTCCCCATTTTTAAAAACAGTACCTAAATCTGTCATTTTACTTTCATTGCTTTGCTTTCATAAACCGCAGCAGGAGAGAAGCAAAGTACTTCAAGCACAACAAAATTGTGGTCACATGTAGTTCCCTTACTCTAGACCCTTTTCTGGTCTCAAATTTAAGGCTTTGGGGTTTATTTTTTGTGTAATGCGAGAATGCATGTCTGTATCGTACCCATTCAGAAAATGTATTTTCCGACCTGGAAAAAAATAAATCACAAGAACAGGCTGGAAGGAACACGTTGGGATGCAAAGCAAATGTTTTGAATTCTTGTATTAAAATTTGAAAGGTAAATTTATTTTGAAAGAATAAAAGAACATTCTTGGAGAAATCTAGAATGCTGCGTACTAGTTTTCCTGAAACTGAATATCAAGTCTTAATGCATGGAAGTTTCCTAAAATATTTTCATGGGGAAATGAATCACTTTGTCAGAATGCTAATTGTTTTGACAGTTACATAATATGTTTTCAGTCTGTATATTAAATATTCTATTATTTGAATTGAGTATTTACTATATCTGATATTTATAATAATGGCAGTATCAGTAATGTTTTGAAAGGTTTTATATTCAGAGTATCTTTTAACAAGTACCCATTGGTACGTACTTTAAAGAAATATATGCCTTTATCAAAGCCACAGTATAATACAATCTGTTTTAATATGCTGACATTTTCATGAATACATATGAACATGTAGTTGGTCACGGACTTGGGAAAAGGTAAATGCTAGAAAATTACATCAAAAGTACCCAGAAGTGATAATTTTTAATAACTTAATGAACTAACAATCCTCGTTGAAAAAAAAAAAAAAACTGTTATGATTTCATGTTTGTAATTCTTTATAATCTGTGAGCCAACTATTTATATGACAAATTCTAAAATATTCAAAATTCTGTGCTCTCAACCAGATGGCAATAAGACACCCATAGCATCTTAGACTTTAAAACCTATTTTAGGGGTATAATGTTAGTGGAACACACTTCTATGCTTAACGCAAAAATATTCCTTTCTATTAGTTAATGTGTATGCATTCTTTGGTTGACTTTGAATGAAAACATTCTGTTCTTTACTATAAAATGCATGTTTTTTTCTTGGACAAGAATAATTTACAGTGTTGGACCTCTTGAGTGAAATCTTGGCCCTGCTGTGGAGAACGTGGATTTGCTGCTCCGGTGGGACCAGGCTCTCTTCCCATGTGCCTCATTCATTAGTTACAATAGCGCAGACACAGCTGACCTGAGGCACTTGAGCCAGATGCAGCTCAGGAGTCAAAGTCAGCATCTGTAGTAGGGCTGTGGCACATGACAATTTAGAGACGTGTGGTTGCATGAGGGCTCCCGGATGATCTCTTGCTGTGGAAAATGAGCACATGGAGAGGCTGGCCATAAGTATGTAGAGATCCACTTATGCATCCTACTCCATCCTGTCCTTCGGTGGAGAGGTAGGGATCCTTGGAAAGCCACTGTCATGTCCTGCCTGTGGACTACAGCAAACCCAGAGCAGCCCCCGTGTCTGTCTCTACGGTGTGTGTGGAATGAATCTTGTGGCTCTTGATCCTCTGGTATTTTTGGAATGTCGTTCATGGGGTCAGGACCGTTGATACTATATCAGCTGTATTGCCTTTGGCTCCAGTTTTAAAGTAATGCTTTCTTGCATATTTTTTCTCTGATGCACTGGTTCTTAAACTGTGTGGTTAAATATAAAGAGATTTAATGAAAATGTCAAAACGATCAAAACATTTTTCACTTTATAGTACTTAATGACACAGAAACATTTAGTACTGGTGATTTAGTGAACGGCATACAGGACTAGACTAATCCGGTTCCTCTCCATATCACCCAAAAGTCTTCAGAAAAGGTTGGCATTTGGATGTCAGTATTGTGTGTTCCATTTTGCTTTGCACAGGTGCTTGTGTTTCTCACAAAAGTGAAGAGTGATACAATAGTCCTTTAACAATTAGGCCTAGATTTGATGCAGCCAGACTGAGTGATGCCTAAAATGAATGCCAAGGTCTGCTTCAGTTACCATCAGTGTGGTATAAGGAAGCCCGTCCACCTACTTAGTATGATGAGCTTTGTAGCTGAATTATGGACGGAAGGTTTTCTAAATCCAGAAACTAAGATTCATTTCAGCTGTTATCCTTTTTCATAATAATAGACTCTTGAAATTTTCCTGTTAGTTACTAGCATATACATACATCCACAGCATGTATAAAATGTGTGTATACATGTATATACCGCATGTATATATACAAAGGTAGTGTGTGCATATAGGTGGAGTGTGTGTGTGTGTGTGTGATTATATACATATATATATATATGTGTGTATATATATAATGTGTGACTCCTAAAGGGACTACCAGATAATCTTTCCACAGTATTTCAGCATTTCTAATGTGTTTCACATAAGCTCATGCATTTTCAGGAGAGCTTTTCAAGCAGCATTGATGTTGCCAGAGAGCAGAGATGTGGTCGGCTCTGCTCTTGGTCCCAGTCTGTTTTTTGGCTGTCTCAAAGCTTGCACTGTCACAGGTAGTGAATGGGAACTCAAAGCATGTGTGGTCATTAAAGACATAGCAACTGTGTTTTTCACAAGAGGTCGATTTGGGTTGTTTTTCATGTTTTAATGCAGCCTTCTGAGTCTTTTCTTCTTATGTCCTTCACAAAACCATTGCAATAACAGTATTCAGTCTCAGTTTGCATCAATGCAAACATATTGAAGGAAGGTTTCGCAAAATGCTGTTGCATTTATGTAAAGCTGTTTTCCAATTTTGTTTAAGTTATTGTGTCTGCTGTTTTTGAGTTTTGAATAATTTTTAGATCTAGGTTTACTTCAGTATTTTGGTGCAGTTACTATTTTATTACAAATATATATATGTTTTTAATTTACTCTTCCAGGTAAAATTAATGCAAGGGGTCACACTTTCTAAGTAGAAAGTTAGACTATCCCAGCAATATTAGAAGAACCCAAGTTGGACATATTGTATTGGGCCTACCTTCTCTTAATGGCATCTACAAGGGAGCAATAAAGAGAAGTGTTCTCTTCTATTGGAGTATTACTTTTTTTTTTTCCCTTGGAAAGGTATTGAATCAGTTGAACTGCAGAATTCTGTGTTCAATGTTCGCTTAGGTGACAAAAAGACCCATAGGTGCACTGAGCTATTTAGCACTGAGAAAAGTGCTAAATAATTTTAAATTATACAAGTTTACTACTTCAGAAAATAGCAGGTATTTCAAACTAGTATTTGTATCAATGTCCTTTTGTCCATGTCTTTATTTAGTATTCCTGCAAGTTTTGAGGAACTTCAATTTTTTTGTTGAGTTCGTTGGCCAATGATACAGGCTTATTTTGAAGAATCACATCTTTACGCTTTTTTTTTATACAACTTTTATTGAATGACTTTGTGAAATTTCTTTATGAAATGGGTATCTGCATATTGTGAATTTAGGACTGACTATTCCCTATGGAACTTTTGTATGACAAATTAATATCAGTCTTTAACTTCGTAAAGTATATGACTCTTGGCAGGAGATGGAAATCTTTTGGCAAGTACGCACTGAAAGATGGACTCAGTTTTTCATGTTTTCTTTCCTTGTGATTGCATTCTCTTATCTGTACTATTCTTTATTTTCCTTCTGCTCCTTGTTCTTAAAAAAATAATATACACTATTCATTGAATAGTTCAGAAAAAGGGTAAAAGGAAAAATGTTGAAATCTATTCTGTTCTATAGATAGCTGTCCTGTATACTTACTCTTAGCGTGAGTTAGAGGATCTACACAAGCTTCTGTTTTTCAATAATTTCTAAAAGGCACAGCCTGGAGTAAGGACATTTTTCATGCTGTTTCATGAGTTACCTATATTACACAAGAGAAATGGAGACCACTCAAGTTTTATTCTCCAAATCATGGCACTGGCTGTAAGCCCTCCCTAATCCTGGAGAAGCCTTTTCTTCCTCCTCTGATCTATTTCCAGTCTTTCTTCTCTTAGTTTCATTATTCCCTTTGTCTCCCTTTTGCATTTCTTTGTCATGCACTGAAATTTATTTACTCTGTTTCTCAAGTAATCTTTTATGAGTCACTCAGAATAATTATCTGCTGAGTGTTGTCTGGATACAGGCCTCAGGCTTCTGAGGTCTCCTGGGTCTTCCTGGCGTTTCAAGCTAAGGATTATCACTTTGTTAAATCATGGCATTTGGTGCTCCCTTCTGTTTTACAAGACATCCATTTCTACATCAGTCCTGGCTATTTCTGCCATGGAAGGTCTTAACGGTATTTCATAGACAGGCCAGAGCACCACTATTGAAGATCCAGGGTAGCCCAGGTCCACCGATTGCCTAGAATTAGCTTTCACTCCAGGCTCCTGCAACTTCTTGTGAAAGCCAGAAACTTTTAGGATTTTAGAAATTCTTCCTACCTCTTACTAGGCCAGTGAGACTTAGGAGTGAAAAGCACATTAAAATGTTGGCTTCAGAAAAGCTGGATTCTGGGGAAGGTAACATTCCCTTTTAAATCTGATTTAGTACACTTCTTGGTTTCTCTGCTTGTTGTAAGTAATACCCTTATAGAAGTTGTTTATCATGGCAATGAAACAGTTTCACTAACATAATATAACTATTTAATTGCTGTTGCTGTTTCAAATGCATTAATCTTGCATGGGATACATTATTAAACTAAATAATGGTGTGTTCTGGCAAATTTAAAGAAACCCCCCTATTAAAGTGACCTATGTTAATTCTCCGGAAATCATGAGACATGTGCGAGGTCTTCTGGATTTTCTTCAAGAAAGAAAATAAGGATTTCATGTATCTGATTATAAATTTTTGCCGTATTGCAGTTACCACCCTGTGTGGTATCACAAATAAATAATGGCCCCAAGTCTTTTGTACATGTTTTTGTTACTGATGTAACTTCTTTTCTCCATGATGAGAATTATTATTACTATTTTATTTAAGAATTACTAACTATTGAGTTGTGATCAAGCTGTATCATTTATGACTAATTCTTTGGAGGAAAGAGAAACTAAAGAAAAGCACTTTTTTGTGTAGCATAATAATTTAGAAGAAATATGTCCATATTTTACTTCTCTTTTCTAAAATGAGAATTCCAAGAACACTGTCGTATGTTTGTACCTAATACTTGATGTATCCAGTTTAAACCAGCAATTTCTGTTCAGAATTCGTATTATTCTTGATCTAATTTAATTTTACTGCTAAGTTCCTCTAAATACATTTCTAAAGATCTAACCAAATGACCTATTTCTGTAATTTTTTTGGCCCTTTAGCTTGCCACAGTATTTCATTTTTAATTTCTGTCACTATTCAGAGCTCCCACATGCCATTACAAAGGTGTGGGTTTAGTTGGATGATTGGCTTAAAACATTTTATAGCTTTATTTAAATAAATCTTGTTCTGATTTTATTCTTGTTTCACGTTTCTTACTTGCCTAAGTTGACACAGTTCATTTTCTCTATATGTTGTTAAAAATGTGTTACTAAGATGGACATATTGACATTATATATGTCACAGTCATTTTATCCCTAAACATTGTAAAAATGTTAAAAGTCTTACTGAGCTCAGTGAGGTTCTTTGCATACAGAGTTATTCATATGCCTAACATCATATACTCATCGAGCTGATGTGTGGAACATACGCTATAAAAAATTTACCTATTTACAGGTCTAAAGCTGCTGATGTCCAGACTACTCTAAATAGGGTGGGAGGGAAAATTTTGATCAGGAGAAACTGACAAACATCCGCTGTATGTGAAAACACCATAGATTTTGCAATGACTGTAAAGGAACATTACACGTTAAAATCCTTCAGTTTATTTTTAAAAGCCTCCTATACCGTGTACTATACTCAGACTCAGTATTTCTGATCTACTGCTGTCTTGCTTCCACCATCTGCTTTTACAAAACTATTTTTACCTTAACAAGTATCAGTAGCTGCCATTGAGTGGCCCTTTGATGCGAGTCAATCACAGACAAGAATAAAATTGCATAATAGACCATAATTTCCTGTCTGATCATAAGCTCAGCCTTGTGTGCTGGGAGATTTCCTTCAAACTCCTTGACAAATGCACTGGCACAGGGAGTGACTGGTTGCAGCTGTGTGCCTGTTTTATCAGAAAGACATTGAAGTGTTTGTGAAACTGGGGGGAAACTGTTCGGGAAACTTCTGGGAATATTCATAGTTAGAATGCAGAACTTCAGGGCTTTTTTGTTTTCAGCAGAAAAGACTGCCTCTTCTTTCAGGCCTCAAAATAGGTTTTGAAAATGAGCAAAACCCATAGAAGACTACATTGCTCTTTCAGCATCATTCCTCCTGACAACAGGAGCAATGGAAACACAGCACATGACCCAAAATAATAACTTAATACTGGCCTACCACATTTTCTTCAGAGAGCTGAAAGACTTGGTCAGCACAATCAGTGTTTAAAACCGAAGTTAAGATAGATTTAGCTGTTTCAAACTGTATTGCACCTCACGTGCCTCACAGAAATTGTAGTGCATTTCTGTCTTCCACTCGCCTTGCAAAACAGGATTTCTGCAAGAGAATTTGCGGCACTGTGCTATGCAGATACATCTTGGTAGCAGTGTGACCCATTCACAAAGGCTAGATGCAGCCTGTACTTGCTGCCCCTCGCTAAGCTTCAGCTTTTCCAATGTAAGGCAGAAGATAGCCCATGTATAGAGAATTATATGGATTTATTTATTAAAACACGGATTTATTATTCTGCTTGTTCAGAAATTTTAACGTTATGCCTTCTTAGTTAGAATGAAAATTCTGAGCTTCTGTTCTTTGGGGAAAAAAGTCTAAATTTTGATCTAAGAAAAATGAAAGGGATGTTTTAACTTAAAAATTGTTTTCAATAAACTCTCACTTCAGCAAGAAGGAACTGATTCATCCTGTCATCATCAATTCAGCTGTTATTTCACATTTTAATTTATGTGGATTTTGCTTTTGTCAAAGCAAATTTTTAAATAATTTTCTTTATCTGACATTCATGAAATGGTACATGCCCACAAAACCTTTGGCTTTAGTACATTACATGTGCCAGTGGAAACATGCTCTTCCAGGGGAATTATGACTTGAACTATATAAACAGTTGTCTTCTTCTGACATCTGAGATATTTTGCTCTATCATGGCGATAAGCTGAAACTTCAGATTATGAGGCCTCTGTTTTAATGAGAAAATTACTTTATATCGCCATCTCAGTCTCTAATAAAAAACCCTGTCGTTTCTTAGCTTTCTAGTGAAATATACCGCGAAACTATAGGCCTGCAGGCCTAGAAATATCTAACTTCCTATCAGCTATGGACCTATCAGCTATGGACAGAGAGAGACAGAAATCATTATGTCATCTTCCTCAAAGTTGCTGATACATGGGATAGTAAAGGTAAATCCAGCAAAACAGATTGACAGAGAATTGGTAAAGTGGCAAGAAACATACATAATAAATTCTTGGCACAGCATAGCTCCAGGTGGTCTTCACTATTTGGTGTGCATATCTGTAATATATACATGCTTTGTCTCTCCTTAGTGTTGATTTTAAAAAAGCAGAACATAAGGGAAGTTTCTTGTACAGTATCTTAAATATTTCGCCACTTTTGTACCATCGTATTCAGCTGATGTACTATATACATCACCATTTATCAATCTGAGGCTTCCTATTGTATTTTGGCATTTCATTAAGATTTGGAGTTATTAATTTTTCATATTTGCAATAGCATTTGAGTCATGTGCTCAGTAAGCATGTTTTGTGAACTAAGTGCTAGAGTACCTCCTCCCATCCTACTCAGCAAGTTCCAGCCTACGCCTGCTCAGTGAATAAGGATTTCACTCTGTACTGAAATAATAACATTCTGAATTGGGGATTTGATAAGTATCTGACTCTCTCTCTCTCTCTCTTATCTATTTACATCTATGTACACACCCACTTTTACACATTTAATATATTTACGGGGTGATTGTAAATGACTGTATTGAGTATATTTTAAATAGCTCTAATTAATTTCTGTGTGTTCAGGGAATATATTGAATTCATAGCATTCTGGTGTGACACTGGGATATTTGATATGTATTTATTTTTTCCAGCTAGCTAGCTAGCAGTTTTATAGTAGCAATGATAGACTATTTTTGGCAGACAATTTGGGCCATATGTTTTTGCCTGGCAAAAGTGGCTGCTGGGTGTTTTCTTGCGTCAGGGTCTTAGGGGTATTAAATGTGGGTGTGAGATAGATAGCAAAAGTAGATGTTAAAAAAAATCAACAAAGGGAAGGAGAGCTTTGAAAAACTCAAGAGGGAGAAAATTATCTTTGAAATACGGTAAATCTTCAACCTTAGTGACAGAAACTTTTTTTAATGAATTCAGAAGAAAAGTCGGGTACACATTTC
Organism: Dromas ardeola; assembly: GCA_013398915.1. Classification (NCBI taxonomy): domain Eukaryota; kingdom Metazoa; phylum Chordata; class Aves; order Charadriiformes; family Dromadidae; genus Dromas; species Dromas ardeola. Next base: position 95,972 of record VYZM01010471.1, read on the forward strand.
TGTTACACAATGGGAAATTTCTTTGGCAACCCATATTGTTATAGTTCTCTTTTTATTTAAGGGGTTAAATTTTACTGTCAGAGGAGCAAATAGCTAAGATAGTTTTACTAAAGCTAGTGTAATTACTTAGGAACTTAAACTAATCTGTACAGTACATCTTTAATAGATGCAATTTTGCCAAAAAAAATTTAACATGGACCTGTCAGGGTAAGTTCCACGTTGCTACAGAAGTGCTGTACTTTTTGAAACAAAGTACATTTTTCAAATGTTAAAAAGGCAGGGACACTTTACAATTGTTTCAAAGCTATCAAGAATACGGCCTTCTGAAAACTTTGGGGCTAGAGCAGGCCGCCTGGAGCCGGGGGTGTGTGAAAGCTGGGCAGTTGTGCTTCCTGCAGGCCCGGGATCCCTGTCGGGGGGTGTCGTGGCCCTGCCAGCCCGGCACCGGCGGGAAGCTGAGGGGCTGTGGAGCTGGAGGCCCAGCCCCACACAGAGGTGGAGCGCCCAGCAGGGCCCGAGAGTCTGGGTTTAGTCAGGTTTCTGTCCATGAGGCGGCGGCGGGAGGAGAAGGCCGGCGGTGCTGGCCCCGTCAGGGCGGAGAGCCCCTCTGGCAGCCCTGCCGCTCGCAGCCACCTGGGCCAAATCCCGTCTTGACGTAGGAACAGGAGCACGGCTCCCGCCAGCCGCTCTCTGCCTCACGCGCACGCACGTGCTATTTCAGAGCCTGTTCTGAGACTCTCGGATTTGCCATGGCTGAAGAGATGTTACATTTCCTCTTACTAGCGCCTTGCTTTTCCCAGGAGCGGCGCGAGCAGGGTGGTGCCACCATGGCAGAGCGGCGGCCGGGGCCTGGCAGGCTGGAGCGCAGCCCCACAGCCCCGCAGCGGGGTGGGCCAGGCTGGGCCTGTGGCGAGGGACAGAGCAGGGATCCACCGCCAGGTCAGTGCAAGGTGGCAAGTCAGGTCACGTCTCTGCAAGAAGCCCAGGCAGGGGCAGCAAAAGGCTGGTCTGGGCACGGGCCCTGCTGTGGCGTTGCTGGGGCAGCGGCTGACAGAGCTGGGGGCAATCATGGGGCCCTGGGGCCGTGGGGGAGCTCCGGGGGAAGCCGGGCAGGGACAGTCAGGGCTGGTGGTGCCCCCAGTGCCCTGACGGTCTCCCTTCAGGCCATTCTGCAGAGCAATCATCCTCTTGAGTCGGCTCTGCTGTTCTGGTAATTTTACCGTTGAGAAGACAGGTCTCAGGGAAGGAGAGATGATGCCCACGGTTGGAGAGAAAAGCCAAGCGTCAGGAAGCAGGGTGAGGTTAGCATTTAACGGTGAAGGGCAGGGATATGACTGTCCCAGAACATCAAAGCTTGTTTTTCTGCTAGTAGAGAACTATTTATCAGTAAAACAGGTAAATGGGAAAGATGCTCAAGAAAAAGAGGCTGCGGCATGTAGCCTTAAAACTGACTGCTCAGTGGTGAAATATAATTTGTGTGTCATGTGTTTTAAAGCAAATCAGGAAGTGATTGTAATGGTACTGGGATGCCCACAAATGGGATGAGTAAAAGCAAAGAAACCTAGTGATTCAAAAACTAACATTAGACCTGTAAACACCAAGGAAATAAGCCATATTATGTTTCTGTTCTCCAGAGCACCTGCCTACATCCCTTCCCTTGAAGCAATGCACGTGGCTATACTACATACAACCGTGTACTGGGCTAACACTGTCCTGGGCTATAACAATGTTTATTCCCTTGAATTTTGGCTTGATTTTATTTGTAGCAGCTCTTGTAGAAATAACAAAGTGAAAACAAAGATTTCCACATCGGTAGGTGGGTAGGTAGGTATGTTTTCTCTGGAACTTCTGAGGTTTTTATATGTGGAGGTAATCTGTTTCTACACAGCCATTCCAATGGTATATATACCATTTTTATCCATATTATAATATGGATTGTATAAATTTTTATACTCATTTGTCCTATTGTGCACAAACTAACAAACTTCATGAGGTTAGAAAGCTCCTTCCTTAGTCAAGTGTGACAGCTGCCATATTTATCATACATTGGGTTGAGTGGATCCTCAGCTGTCCACCAATGTTTCTAGTATTTAGCAGAATATAGACACTATGAGAAAAATGTGTTAAAATTCCTAGGGAACTGCAAATGAGTGTAACTATTAAAATAGTGAAATCTCGCTATTGCAGTCCTCACCTTGCAGTCCCCTTTAAAGCCTTAAATCTGTTGCTGTAGTCCTACTTGAGATTTTCTGACTTTGATGAATTTCATTGAACTCATGCAGTCTTTGCAAAAATACTGTCCCATTCTTCCACAGGACAGGGTTAATTTAAAAGCTGCAAGAGTATACATTTTATTTTAAAATGTAATACCTCTTATTAATACAGAAAGCTGTAGCATATAGCTGGAAATATGTCGTTTAAGGACTCTTATCCATATCCAAGCACATTAAAGAACAGTATGCATCTATTTAAAATGAAACATGAATTTAGCTTGATTCTGTATCAAGGAAGTTCATGGCAGCTTTGTGCTGACATAAGCACCCAGTAAATCAGGACAAAAATAGCTAGGAAAATAGCATTTTTAAGAGACTTTTTAAGGAAATGCCAACATAATTGTAGTGTTGGGTTAGCTAGCTATGCATTCCTCCAACTTTAAAGAGAATTTGGGTATAGCAAAACTGAGTGAATTATTCACAGGAAATAATTCACTGGACAAATTTAGCTTGTCTCTTGGATTAAGAGGCATACTTCTAGAACAAAATTAGGTTACTGTGAGAATTGCTGAGTTTAAATTTGCCTCACTGCAATACAAGAAAGTGACTGCATGTGCATGCATAGTTCTGGAGGAAAAAAAGAGTAGCGCTGAGATCTTGTCTTTTTTATTTGCCTCTATTTTAGGTTTGGGTTACTTGGTAGTGAGGAAGAGTCAGGAGGAAACTGTTAACCTGCCTGCTTGCTAGATTTTACTCAGTGTTACATTCTGTGGAGTACGTATATGGAAATACAAACCCAGGACACCTGCAAAAGAGCTGCCATAGTCATTCAGAACAAGAGTGTGTTTAACCCCATGACTCCAACCTTGACTGTAAGCAGAGAGACCCTTCTGAAGAAAGACAACAGGGCAAGAATAGATGATATTTCTCCCTGATGTTCTCACAGCTTTTTTAAATTCAAATGGCAGGAGCTTTAAAATGTATTTTTTTAAGAAGGGCAAAAAAATATTTTTGTGACGGTATCTGTTACTTTTTAATGTCTTTGCACTGATAAGTTCATCTTTGGCTCAGCACGTGACTAGAAGACATAGCCCTTTTAGCTCAAAACCTACATATAAATATTTATTTCATACTTATCCATATTTATTTCATAAATATATTTAATATATTAATATATTCATAAATATATTATGTATTAAATATATTCATAAATATATTTCATATATTAACCTCTCCTTTTCAGAAGAGAGATTACTGAGCTGCCTACGGAGTAACTGCCAGTTTCTCTTCTCCCCTTGAGCCAAAGTTATACATCCTGCGTCTACCACTTCTCTGGCAGAGTTTTCCAGAAGGTCTGTTGCTAGTAAGCAAACATCTCATTTTTGTCTGTCTGTACGTAGCTCCTACAAGCCTACGGTGATACCCCCTAAATCTTGCAATGGAAGTGAGTGCCCATTCCCTACTCACCCTTTCCATGCTGCTTATGAGTTTGTAGAAAACTGTCATCAGGTACACATGTAGCATTTATGAATAGTACTGTATTGCTTTCTGTAAACGGTTGAATAAAAGTCGATCCTGATTTTTATTTAAAAAGGAAATAAAAAAATCAGAAATCTCAATCTTAAAATTTGAGTTAATAATCAAGGAGCATTTTTTTATCATATTCATTTAGTGTTAGCTAGAACTAAAGATGTTTCTGTGAGTTTATTCCTTCCTAAGGAGAGAAATAACCTCACCAAGGATGGGGTTTTATAGACATTGTTTATGTTAGATTACTACATTGCTCTCTATGTGTGACTACATCATAAAATCATTTGTTAGGTGAAGGTAATTTACAAATGATCAGAAGCAACCAAATTACTCTAGCTTAATGAGTTGCCAGTTATTGCCTGTGTAGGCTCTTTTTCTGCTGCGGCTGTGAAGTTGGCTTACATTAATGTGCATTAATTTTATTTCACAAATGCAATGATCGAGGAGGCCTAATGCTGCCAGTTATCATGGCTCAGCAGTGAGTGGTAACTCATTAAACCATGGTTAACTTTGTTGCATATACCTGTCAGTCTGGACCTAATGCAAAATATACAGCAGGCCATTTTGCCAGGAAAACATCACACTAATGCATCGATATCTGCAGTGGCAACCCGCTCATCTCAGGGTAGTGTTTAAGGTGTTGATTTTCAGCCATACACGCTGAATCTATGAAATCATTATCTTCGAGACACTATCTCACTCCTTGTATAGACAGCAGAGGTTCTGTAGTTAGATTTGCCTCTTTATAGAAGAAGGGAATTGTTGGCAGGATGTTCAGTGCAAGGGCATGAAGACTCGGGATCTTGCTATCTCAACTTGGCTCCAATTTGTCAGAATTTGGCAACTTTTTGATGAAAAGACATCTGTTTGAGAGTTTCCTTGGAGAGAGCTGAGGATATTTTTGCTAACTGATGAAAGGGCTGCATGAATTCCTATGGGACTGGTTATTCTAGTACTGATGAGATTTTATTTTATCACATATGTCAGGAAAAAAATCAGGCAAGCCAGTTGGCCAGGGCTTTGTGACAGTGACAGCAGCCTCCAAAGCGGGACTTGATGTAGTGGAAGCAGGGTAGAAATTAAAATGGTGCTGACTGAACCGTCCTGCTCTCCAGTGCTCCTGAGACCTGGGAAGGTCTCCTACTCTAATGCAGAACCTAGATGCACAAATCTGTGAAGAAAAAGACTGCAACCAGTTCTGGGCTGCTGGAGTTGCTGTGGAAAGACACTTCAAAGAACTTTGCACAAAGTTGTTTAACCATTTAATTGGACTTCCAGTAACATGTGCCGAGTGGTTGTTTAATAAAAGCCTGCCACAACACTGAGATATTCTTTTACAGACCTGACCTCAGCTTGCATGGTCTCCCCAACTCATCTTTTCCTTTCCATTTTTTGTTCCCCCTTGTTTTACTTCTTTCCCTTTTTGCAATTCCCTTGACACACTGAAAACCAGGAAATAACAATAAAAACTTGTGGAACGAGATTTACTGCCATCACATTATATTGTGTTCTGCTGCTAGTTTCTCACACTACATATATCCTACAGTAGCATTTCTACAATTTAGGTTATAGAAATTCCAGGCAGCAACTGACGTGCACTCGGGGCTTATAAAGTATCTACAAATGTATCTTATGTTCATCAAATATAAAGATTAAAATAATAGAATAGTATTTTGCCGTATGATTGAGGATGCAAAAGTCCCAGCATCTGAAAAATATTTTTTTTTATTTTATTTATTGAAATGAAAAAGATACTTGGAACAGCTGCCTTCAGCCTGTCTTGAGCGGTGATGCGCAGTTGTGCTGTGATGGAGGGACTTACAGAACATTTCCACAGTACTCTAGCAGGTGGTGAGAATTTTACATCGTCTTGATTTCTACCTTCTCTTCCTTTATTTATCCTTTCTGTGCATTTTCCTGGTTTTAATCTGCACTAAACTGGTTATTTGTACTGAATAAACTATTAATCACAGTTTCTGAGAAAGATTTAATATTGAAAAGGAAGGGATAATACTTTTTAGTGTGAAATAGTCTAGAGGTAGGGTTTTGAGGTGAGAAGAGCTGTGTTCTCAAGTCATGTACTGAGCCAAAGAGGAACTGATTGCCACAGACAGATACTGTCACAAGACTTTTTTTCCCAGTCTTAGGGAAATACATTTCAAAGCTCTTGTCATCTGACCTCAGTAGGGAAAGGGCTTTTAAAAATCAAGAAAGTTCACATATTCCACACTGGTTTTGGCTTAAACCTTGATTTTATTCTTTTTGTCCCTAGGCAGAATGGGGAATAAAGAGTATTGAAGCTGTCATAGTTATCATGGACACAATATAATTGCTCAGCAATGAGATCTCAAAGTTTAAACTTGTGCATTCTGTTGCCACAGAACATTTATTGTAGATTATAGCTTTTGTTTGGTGTGCAGCGAAACAGGATCGTGCGATTCACTACTTCAGGAAGAAAAAAAGAATTGGGTATTTCATGTCAAAACTAAAAAGAAAGTTTGTATTTTGCATGTAGCAATGTAAAAACATCTACAACTCTTTTTTCATTCTTGACACAGTTCAGTTGTTTTGGTTCTATGTATCAGGACTGTGCCTTCTCAGGTTATTCACAAGCAGGGCCTAAGCTTCTCCAACATGCGATACTTATCTTCTTCATTCAGAACTGGAAACCTGTAGGACTGACGACATGACAACGGGGGTTAAAGTTGTGGCACTTTTGGTATGACTTGCCAAAGAAGAAAGGCTGCTGAATCCCAGGGCCCTAAGAAATGGCCTGTTGAGATGCTGGCAGGGGTGCCTGCCCAGCAGCTTTCTTCCCACCTTCACTTGAAATTCTGCAGCTCCCCTGCACACCTGCCCCATGTACTTGTGTCTGAATGTACCCAGTTTGTATCTGCATTTGCTTAAATTTTCAGTTGAGTTTGTACTAACATGCTGAATTGTAAACAGGCACAGCTGAGATGCTGGTACACGTTGCTTTCAGTGTCCCAGTTATATGTGTAGCAACCTCCAGTGTAAAGGCTGGACAGATGGCAGTACTTAAACTACCCAAGATTTTAGTCATAGTCTTCTTCACTTACTTATGTTCCCTTCACTAGAAATTCTTGTATTACTTCATGGGGAAAAGTTATTCATTATATTGTATCCCAAGTGATTGAATTGTGCTGATGACTCCATTTTCATAGTGGATGCAATGAACTGTCATACTGTTTGTGTGTCCTGGGTTCAGCGACACAGGACTAATTTCTCTTCTCATTCTGGGGAAAACTGCACTTTTAGAAGACTCTGGTGTCTGAATTTCTGAAAATATTTACTTTACAGACAGCGATGGTATGTGGGATTCAAGGCCTCGCGTTTTCAAGCCTTGCCAGGTGCAGGGATGAGGAGGAGCGAGGCCTGGGCATTTGACCTGGGCTGGCCAACAGGATTGTTTCATACCATGAACGTCACATTCAATAAAAATTAGAAAGTTTGCTGCGTAGTCTCTCTTTCCCTTGGCGGTGGCAGTCCAGAGAACTTCTTGCCCCAGTGCCAGACCCCTGAGCCCTTCCCTTCCTCCCGAAGCTGTTGCGCTCGCAGTGTCCGACATTGGCTGTCCACTGCTGGGAATGCACAGCTTCCTGCTGGAAGAATTGGCTGAGTATAGTTCTTGTATATCTTATATTAGTATCGGGATTAATACAGGTTCTTTAGTAATGTTAATTATTCTGCCTTATCCTATTAAATCTATTTATTTTTCAACCCTCATGTTTCCTTGCTTTCCCTGATTCCCCTTTCTGGGTGGGGAGGGGTCATCAGGTGATAGAATAATTGTCTAAATGACAATAAATTGTTATGGGTTTTCTCAAACCGTAGCATTGTGAAACGTGAAATCTTCAGGATAGCAATACTTTATTTGGGCACTGGTGCATTTCCGTATTGTATTCATATGAATGAAATGGCTCATTGTACATAAATTTATTAATACAAGTCACTTCAGAGGTGATAACTTCTTAAGTTTATTGTAATTACTTGAATTATAATTACTTGAATACAAATCAGCTAAAAGCCAAGAAGTTGCATTCCTTGGGAGCTTTTAGTGAAAATAAATGCTGGGCTGCCTCTATCATGATACATCAGTGTTTCTTCATGACCACAGCACCCACTTCTTTCTGGGATTTGTGTTGGTGCTTCATTCTGAGAGAGAGAATCCAAACAGAGGGGGCCAGTCAACAGGACTGGAAGAATGAAGAAGTATTTATTTCCATGAAGTGCTGCAGAATGAAAATATTTTAACACTTACATGCTACTTCTTGTTCAACAAAAAGAACATAAAAAGTCAACGCGTTGAATTTTTGATGTATTTGAGATGAAAACTAATGTCACAATAGCGAAACTTCCCACAACTGGTAATGGAGATTTTCATTCAACTCAGTATTTACTTCTGTGTATACTTCCTCTCTCTGGTTCAATTAGGGTGGCAGGAGAGGTGGAGGGGTGCATTTTTACTCCTCACTTCTATTTCCTTAAATTGCTAGCCGCTGTCTTTGAAGACTGGTTACACCGCACAGCCAGCTTTAACCTACTGCTGCATGCAACACCATCATTGCTGTATGTACAGTCTCCTACGTGTTCTTTGCGTCTGAATGCATTTCATGTACCCTGCAACTCTGTTTATTCTGATTTGTAGTATCAGTTTCTCGGGGAAAATGCATTGCTCAGTACAAATGCGATTCCTGCCCTTACACCCAAAACTGAGAACTTTCCCTCTGCCATGATCACAGAGGTGGCATGCCAAAGGAGTAAGCCTGCAGTCTTTGAAAAAGCCAATTTCCACCACTTGAGTGATTATGCTGGAATAAAAAATTTCTTACTGTGTAGGTACATGCTTGAAGAAATGAGTATTTTCATAGGAAACATGGGAAATTCCTCTGGAAATATGTAAAAGTTACTTTATCTATAATTGTTCCCTTATGTAGCACTTGCTGATCCTTCCAAACAAGACATTAATACTATCCAACTCGTTAAATGTAAAATTGAAATTATTGCATGAAGATGTATACCCCAGACACTGGAAAGACATAGTGAATTATATATATACTTCTTTTTTTATTCACTGTTTCAATTATACCACTTTCCTCCATTCAGTACTGTGCTTAAAATATGTGGACTTAAAAGTGAGATTTTAAAGGTACATAGAGATTCAGATAGATAACATGAGATTTACAAAAGCATCTATGTACCTCTTGATCCCTCTGGGAATCAGATCCTTGTGATATTTACAGAGATTATATTTGACATGACAGTCAAGTCTCACAAAGTTTCCTTTTATCAGACAAGTTTTACTGTTTGTCACCTCTTACAAATGTGGGAGTGGAAGAGCTGATCCAAATGGAGCCTCCTTGCTTCAGCTTGGTTTGGCTCCTTACGGACTTTAGTAGCTTATTTCTTTTGGATTTCCATCAGCAGTTTAGGCCTCAGGTAAATTCTCTAATCTTCTGTAAAGCCAATATTTATTTAACTTTCAGTAGACAAACTTTAAATTCCAAGTCTTTTCAAAGTATGTATTCTTTAGAAGAGGTCTCAAATGTCTGCATAACTTCGCCTGTGATCCCATGAATAACGTGTGCTGTTAAGAGTATCAACTTGATAGTGATGATATAATTATTGAGTTGAAATGTCAAAAAGAAAATAATAAGTTTCTTTTTCCTAAAAAGACAGCTTGAAATATTATGTTGATGAAATTCTGGTTTTATTCCACAGGCTGAAGTTTTGTATTTATTTTTTTTATGTTCTGTGCAAGTAAGCAGATGTCCCTTCTGTTCTTTTACATTAAAGAGTTGGTGGATTGCAGACTTTGTAATAGAATAAATGTGTTTAAGTGCAAAATATTTGTGGATTAGAACTTTCCAGCAAGCAAAGTTAGGCATTTTAGCATTTTTCTGAGTTAGCTCTTCAGGCATGTAAGAAGGTAGTTGTAATCTTTGCTGTGAAGTCCAAAATGTTGCACTAACACCCCCATTTCCCATGTTTGCTTGTGGTTACAATTGTGAGACTGAAAGTTTTGCTACCTGGTACGCGTTGGGAGTCCGAGACTGTATCTGTTGGAAGTGAATAAAAAGTAAGCTTATTTGAGGGAAGGGGTGGGTATTGTTGATGATGAATATGAATTACGCTTGCACTAAGTGTGTTGGATTTATACTGGCTTTAAAAATGAGTACTGCTTTAGAATTAATTTAAATGACACTCCACATCTTTATGCTGCTTTTATCAAGCACTTTCCTCTTACCAGCACATTTGATTTGCAGAGTCAATGCACTTGCTAACTTTTTTTCATTTCCAAAACCCATAGCACTAGGTTTCATAAGACTAAAGATAAAGAGGAGCATTTGTTAGTTAGGAATAAGTCTTTGGAGATGCACGTGTATGCATTTTATGTATGTATGTGACCACACCTATACAAATGCATAAAAAACCATACACACATAGTCAGATAGTCAGAGCTTCGCATATTAAAAAAGTATATTCCCCATTGATTTCACTATATGTTTTGCTACTGGCCCACATAAAGTTATTTACAGTTGAGTATTATGAGTGTTCTGGAAAGATGGGAAATGTTCAGTTCCCATTATTTATGTATGTATGTAGCTGGAACTACTTTTTGTCATATAAGTCCCCCTTTACTCTCCAAACCACAATCAAAATAAAATTCAAATTCCACTGATTTTTCTGAACAGTCTGAATATACAGCTTGCACGGTTTAGTTATTTCCAGAACACCTTTAAATAGAAATCAAAACGAGTAATGAGGTGTACTACAGGAGACACTGTTAACACACTGCAGGGCGTATGTACTGCACCCTGCCTGACACAGCATTATGCAATCCTACCCTGCATTTTAGTACCTTAAGAGGGTACTTGCAAGAGCAAAACTTAAAATCTTGTGTAAAATTTTATTTGTATATGGTATACGAATTGAAGATATCAAATTGCAGATATTTACAACGTTCATTGCTCAGCAAAACAATGGCAGCGTTCTCAGCCATATTCAAATGCTCTGAAAAGAATCTGACAAATTTGAAGTGGTCACGTAGACTTTACGTAGACTTTACGTGTTTGAAAAATCATAAAGATCCAATTTGCAGTTTTAAAAATAGTTATTTCTTTAAATTATATAAATACGTCTGAGGTTATGCTTCTGTCAGTCATCAAAAATACAAAGGAATAACATCTTCAGCTAAAACATTGCAGTGGGAATGGGAAATAAATCGTTAAGAAGACTGGTTGTAACAATCAATACCCAAGCAGTTTAGGTGACAGGTACCTCCTATCTAATTGATATAAATGATTTTTTGTTTTCTGTTGAGTTTTGCTAATTCCTTTGCTTCCTGCCTGTGGAGCTATTGGTTGAAGTGGTCCACTGGGGACATGTCTCCCCTTCACACAATCTCCGTGACTGATAGGAGCGTAATGAGGTTTTTTCCTATTTCATAGTTCTTGCAGTCATTCCCCTGACCGTGGGCTCAATGAGCACATTCAGACTCCTTATGAAAAACAGCTCCGCCAGCTGAATGGCAGAAGGCTTATGAGTTTATTTGCCAGACTTCTCTGGATATGTAAACCAGTTGCTGCAGCTCTAAAAATGATATGACTGGTGCAGTAGTGATTTTCTGCACTGAAGGTGGATGCCGGCAGGAGTTATGTACTGCAGGTATTTTAGTGAACTCTGAAAAGACCATGCTGTAATACAACACCCCCAAACATTTCTGCTAGCGTGTGATTTTCTCTCCATCATTGTCTTCTGTAGAATTATATCTGTGGGAAACCAGTTTATATGACTGTGCTTTGCTGTGTAACAAGGAATTGTTTTCCCTTGTATTATTTAATGCATTTTGGCTCTAAAGCATACCTCACTTTCCTGCACTTACTTGTTATATGCAGTGGGGAAGAGCACAAGAGGCACAGAAAGCGTGTGTGCCCTGTGCCCGCTAAGGTTAGGACTGAACTGAAAATCTATTGTGCCAATTAGCAACTACTTAGACAGCTGCCCAGCTGGGTCTCTTTTGATTCTCACTGTTCTCTGTAATTTCTAACACTGCCAAGGGGAAACACATGGTTTTTATTTATTGGTCACTATTCTGTGATGGGAAATCTTGCACGGTTCCTCCGTTCAACATGGTACGCTGCAGTATTAATAGCTTTTCTCTGAAAACAGTACAGCTGAAGAGTAAGCCTCTTGTAGTCATTAGTACAAACACATCGTGAGAAATGCTCGTTTTAAAAGGTGTTTTGCTCTTGTTCAGTGTTTGTCAGGTTCAACTCCAGCCATGGCTTCCCGGTGGAGGTTGGTTCGGACGCCAGCGTCTTTCAGCTGAAGGAGGCGGTTGCCCAGCGACAGGGAGTTCCAGCTGACCAGCTGCGGGTGATTTTTGCAGGGAGGGAGCTCAGCAATGACTTGACACTACAGGTAAGTCTCCCTTGGTAGCTTCACTTCTGGATTGCTGCCAGCTACACTGCCTCTGCCTCTAATGCTGCCAATCTGATATTCATGCCTGAGATCTAATAGAATAAATAGTGCCTGGGGATTCCTTGAACTTTACTCCACACTGCTTCATTAATTCTGACCTTCTTAATTATGCATTAAAACAGCAAGCAGGAAGGATAGGGGAAGAGAGAGAATACGAGGAGAGAGCACAAGAGCGAGCTGTGCCTAGTGAATAAATGTTTACTGACTACAGAAGCAAGCCATGCACAATTTCTGTATCTGTTCAATTTCTATCTTACTTATTCCATTTGAATCTTAATGAAGAAGGATGTGAATAAATTGCTCTAAATCAGGCTGCACAGTCATCACATTTTATAGAATTTGTAACCCAATTGTGACCCCTGGAGGATAGCTACAGGGCTGCTGCCGCTCCGTGCGCTCCTGCACACATGCGCAGGTGAACATGTGGCTGGAGGGATGGTTCCAGATCAGAATGCCCACAGAAGCGCACTCCAAACCACTGAGCTCATAAACGTGTGAAGCTGAGAGAGGAGCAGGGAGCATGCAAGAGCAGCTCTAAGTAGGTACCTGAATTTCAGCTCCTGAAGGTTGGCTAACTGTTCTCTCCAATAAAGGCAGAGGGGTGTTCATCTCTGGTGGGCAGCAGTGAGCACGGAAAGACAGGTTCAGCTTTCTCTTCGTTGTTGTCTTTGTTATCGTTACCAGTCCAGGTGATTATATAAAAGATTCCTCACAGGCAGAACTATTTCAGATTAATTGGCACTCGTATTTCAGAAGTATTGCTATACTTAGAATGGCTGCTAAGCCTCGGTACAGAAAGTCAGTACTGTATTGATGACCCATCACTATGTCTCCATGGGTATGATGTTTATTGCTTTGCAAAGGGTTTTGGGGAGTTTCAGCACACAAAGGTAGGTACAGAAATGCCAATTGTTGTCACTCTCCAATGCATTAACTATGGATTGTGTTGGTGCATATATTCATGGCATAAACGGCAATGTACTTCACTTACTTATATGTGAAAACATATAAACAAAAATGTAAGGATAAAAAAAAAATAACAATGCGAATTTTAGAAGGTGTCAGTTGCCAGTTGCTAGATTTGGGTGTCTGCGTTTTTCTGCCAGAAGCTTCTGAACCACTTAGCATTTTCTGGGAAACTGTAGGTCTTGGTGTTACTGCCACTTTATGTCAGCATGAAACACAGATTTTGAGCCGAATTTTATACTTGTAACCAAATTTATTATTGGCTACAACATACAATCTGTTGCAACGGTAAATTAAAAATTGCTTTCCAAATACACAGGCCTGCTGATGACTTAATTAATTTCATTGGAATGTCAGAATTACCCTGTGTAGTCAAGACTTTTTGTTATTTAGTAAATTGGATCTAGACTCATTGCTTTGACTCAGCTTCTAAAGCAGGTAAGAAGTTCAAAAACTGTTTCAGATGGTATAATCCGTACTTCTGTATTTAAGTGTCTTAAATATCACAATGATCAATATCATCAGTGGTGTATCAACTACATTTTTATTCTTGATATTTAATTAAGTATATTTTACTCTGCTTCTGTGTTTGCAGTTTTTTCTGTCGTATATTTGCGTATGTGTATGTTTTGATTGTGGAAATTTGTCAGCACAAGAAGAACAGTTGAGGGTTTGAGGTATTTGTGTTCCTGTGGGAGGCTATTGGGGGCTTTTTGCATAAGCAGCTGAATGTTAGTAAAACTTGAGTGCTAGTGAAATACTGACTGCTGGAATTTATGTTGCATCTGTAATTTCAGAGTTAACATCACATATGAGCAAATTAATTAGCTCTTGTTTTCTAGACCTACAGATTTGCATGCAGAATAAGAAAAATACAACATAGATTTGTACTCAGCTGACACTTTTAAGTTATTTTATTTTACGGTAACACAGAATTTCTGGTAAGACCATTTTGTTCTTCCATTTTTCGTAAATTACTTCTGAACTTATTTGCCCAAGATACTGTGGGAGAATCTAGAGGTCAGGAAGGAGACCCGATAGTATTACAGATAATGAGATTATAAAGGACATGGGAAAAGCTGTGATAATTGCAGGAGCATGGGGCAGGAATATAGGAAATACTCTGGGATAGCAAACATTATTGGTTTCACAGCTGACAGAACAACTAGATTTGGCTTGACAGCTACTTTAGGATCCCAGGCAGCTGATACACAACATAACTGAGAATGTGAAAGCTGCATTTGTTTTCCTGTTTGGAGAGAAGGAAAAATCTTTCATGGTAGCTGAAACCTGTAAAAAAGAAATAAAGCTGGAATGGACAAACATTAACGAGAAATTATTATAAGAAAAAAGAAGTGCCAAGTTGAGATCTTAAATAAGTAATTTGATATCAACAACAACAGTAAAAAACTGTAGGAAGGATAGAAGTGAAATATGTGTGGAGACATTTAATTTGTTACCTCAGATAAGTGTTTTGTCCTTGAAACAAGAGAGGAAGATTAGACACTGATTCAACTGTGCACAGGGGAGATCAGTATTTTAGCTAGTGACTGAGGGGCAAGTAGTGAAATTAGAGCCATGGTAAGGAAAAGTTGGTAATGACTGGATGAAGAATGAGACCTGCAAATTTGGATCTCCTGAGAAGGAATTGGAGCAATAAGCTACTTTCTAAAAGCACAGCAAATGGTGTCACTTTAAGGGTGCTAAATATTCCGAAGAATGATGAAGAGCTCCCTGATGACTACAGTTCGCTTTGGAATGAATAGAAGTAATTAATTAAAAGATACCCAAAATAGGAATTCTTTCAGAAGACTGTCACGAACATATGAGAACAGTGGTGAGATCTTCTTGTGGCAATCACAAGGGTGAAAGAAGAACAGAACCACAACAGAGTCACCAGAGGAACAAACAGGAGGTAGCTGCATATCAGGAACATTGAAGTGTTGTACGGGAGATGACTGCTTACAACAATATTGTCCTTGCCTCCAAGAATGGCAAAATTAGTTAATAAGCCTTCTGGAATCAAAATATGTAATATTTGTTGATACACAATTTTGCTCAATGCAAACAATTTGAAATTTACTACTGGCAATACAACCAGTATTATATTAGTACAGGCTTGCCCTTTATTGGAGAACTCAAAATGCCTTTGTGTGAAGAAGCTCTTTGCAAACTGTTTGTAAGAGATATTCCCTGCCTTGCAGAGCTTACAGTGTAAGTGAATAAGGCAGACAAATGATGTGATGGGAATCAGTAGCCTGGCTTGTTCACAGGCAGTAGCAAAACAGGGTTAGAATTAAGTCTTCTGTTTCCCACTCCAGTACCATTTCTTTTTGACAGTGTTTTTTCTGTGAGGTAAATGTATTTGAAAATTTTGAAATAACTGAAAACAGTTATTTGAAAGAGAAAAAGACTAAGGATGTGATTAGTAGCAGGACTTGGTAGCTTTAGCGTGGTGCTCCACTGAGACAGCTTCTAAATCAGAGTTAGCTTGCATTTGACTGGAGCATAGGCGCGAGGCTTGGGGCACAGGCTCCACATGAATTTGGCTTTGACTGCATCCATCCATATAGGTGCTTTCCTAAAATTATTTATACATACATTCAAGAAACAAACAAACATGATTAGAAGTATTACTAAATACTGGTGTGTGAGCTGATGAGCATAACTGAAAATGAGTAAAAAGGAATGACATAATGGGAATAGCACTATAGATGATCATCTCTACAGAGGATCGAAAATAGAAGTGGTAAGGGAGAAGTGGTGCTGTAAGTACTGTTAGCGTGCTGCAGTTTGACAGTGGTTTGGAAAGAGTATACTTCGTTGTGGAGGAGTCTCTGAATAGCAAACATTAGAGGTCAATCCAGAGGGCACCTGGTTCTACTGAAAGCGCTTTCCAGTGCTATTGTGTGAAAAGCTCAAAGACAGACAGAGCACCCTGTGTCAACAGGCCACAGTTTATATCTCTCAGATTTTAAATATTTATGAAAATAGGGTATAATTAATACTATTGTTCTCAGTGAACAACTTTTTTTAGCAGAAACAGGTATTTGAACAATGGAACATTGCATTTTATCAAAGAAGAACCTTGTGTACTTAAATGTATGGCAACTTTCTTACTCTCTAAGCACAGCTGAGTACAATAGAGCTTCCAGCAGTTCTTGAATTTCCCTGTTTCTGTTTACTGAAGGTACAAAGGAGAAACTAGGTGACACAGTGCAAAAGAAACCCATGCAAAAAAACCCCATGTGTTCAGCTTTAGTTAGAAACCTGTGAACACGAAGATTACAATGGGTCTTTTGACATACACAACAAGCAGTGCCTTTTGTTAACAACCTACACTTTTGTACATAGGATACCAAATCACTCATGGGAACATCTTTGATATTCAGCAGTTTTGTAAATACCGTTGAGCCAACATTTGCACATGTAAACGCTGTTTGGAGAGATTTGCTCACAGGCATCCTGACTGAATCAATCATCCTATGTGAAATTCAAAGAAAGAAAATGATTTTACGTGTGTGTATTTAAATCACTATTTTTGGTCAATATTTGATCGACCTGTGGATCTCTTCTTACTTGTAAAGCTGGAAGAGATGTGTATTGTACTTCTCCGAAACAGAAAAAACTAGCTGAAGAATACTTAGGTATATTATAGTAATAAAGGAAATATAGATAAGCCATCTGTGTTGCCAGGTAATATGGACTTGGCCAAATGAGTGGAAAACAGTACCACTCGCTCTTGCTTCTTTTGATGTCTGCAGACTCACTGGATGTGACAGCAGAGACTCTACATGTTGAATAAGTTTTTCCAAGACTTGTGGTGGGCCTCATGGTATTATATGCCCATAGTGAATGTGAAAAGTACCATGTAGCCATACTTAGTATAAACTTCAGTCAGGACCAGCTCAGGTCTACGGATTTTCCATATCTGAAAGGATACATTGCTCGTTAATTGTTCTGGCAGATCAAGATCTAAATGCGTTAATAAATTAGATCTTGGAGGCCAGAAGCACATTTCCATTCTGCTTTTAAATCCATTTCTGTTCTATTCTTTTTATGCTAAGTTTTTCCTGGAAGTAGGAGACTATGAAAAAGATTTAACTATAGCTAAATAAGAGATAAATTATTCAAGTAATTTGGTAACTCCAGAAAATGAATGGGCCGTATTTGAGAGGGCTGCAGCATCTAGGATGGCCATGAACTTTGCTGGTACCTTCTGGATTTTTCTGACATTTTTTATGTGTTTTAGTTGGTGTGCTGATGGTTGAGGAGGAAGTGTGACAGGGTTTTCTTTGCAAACTTTCTGTGGTGTGCACTCTCTACAAATTTGTATTTAATTTCTAGAAGTATCTGGGGTTTGGTACGTAGGTTAATTCTGTGTTGTCTGCTAAATCTGGTTCATGGCTCCCTGGGATGGGGTTGCTGGTGCCATTATTGGGATAGGAGTCTTACTGACTCATAATATTTCTGAATGACCTGTGTTGCCTTTTTAGAATCATTTCCAAATTTCTAAAAGTGAGTTTCTTTTGTTTTCTACTTTGCTGACAGTTTCAGTAAGTTGGGCGTCTATTGAATTAATTTCCATTCCATCTATGGTTGTTATTACTTTCTTATATGTGAGAACATGTTCAGGAAGCAGATGAATTTTTTTCTTTTAACTTCATTTCTCTTAGGCAGTTAAAATTCACTACATTGAGGCCATTAAGTGAATTTTACAAAATCCATTTCTGAAAGAGCAGTTGCTTTGCGTGGGACCGATAGCGAAACCACAATACTATTTGCACAAAATACAGTATGTTGATAAGATACTCCTCCGGCAAACCACTGTAGTTATTCTCAAGACATATATAGTGTTTCAGAATAAAATTATCTTGAAAATTGCACTAATATTAGATGCACTTTTGTTTTCTACCTGAATACTTGCATTAGACAGGCACCTGTTGAATTTTTCTCCCTTGTCATGAGTATAATCC
This sequence comes from Dromas ardeola, assembly GCA_013398915.1. NCBI lineage: Eukaryota > Metazoa > Chordata > Aves > Charadriiformes > Dromadidae > Dromas > Dromas ardeola. The sequence continues at coordinate 114,162 of VYZM01010471.1, forward strand.
AATTCATACGTTTACAACGCTGTCCATCTTTTTATTCAGATCCTGCTTTAGGTTGCAGGAGGGAAAATGTGTAAGAAAAAACTTCAAAAACCTGGAACTGTAATAACTTCTATGAGTTTGTAAATCATGAGAGTAAAGGAAAGGTCAGCCCACGTCTTTCATTCATCACCTTTCTCAAATGCTCTGGTGAAATTAGCATATTGCACACCATTACCAAAAACTAGTTGACTTAGCAGAAGTTCAAGGGTAAGAGGGATATTTCCTTCCTCCTTCCTCTCTTTTCCCCAAAAGAAAAACGTGGTGTTAACTATTCTGGTAGACTACATTTATAAGGAAGGATCCATACAGACTATGTATTTTCTAATTCATAACTGAAACTGAACAAATATTTGTATTGTGTTAAAAAAACAAGCAAAAATAGGATCTATTTAACATTTTACATAGTGAAAATACTGGATTAAGAAATGGGAAATTGGGACAGAGTATCTGTGGGTTGTTTTTTAACATTGAGAATTTTGTGTCTGGAAAATAAAACCATAAAGGAAGAGAAGGAAACTTCAGTGTTGGAAATATATTTTAAAATAGCAGGTAGTATACCAAATACACCTCCTCAATACCACCTCAAAAGGTGGAATGTAGTCCCTTGCCATTATAATTTCTTTGCTTTAGTCTTACTTTACTTATTTAAATTTTTACAACTCTGATTGTCTGAAATGTCATCAGTAATGTGTTCATATTTGTAATTACCAAGGTCACACAGCTATTTAGTAAACCATTCTGGGTTTCCTTCTTCTTTTATTTTTGTTTTTCAGTCTTTCTCACTCATTTAAATGAAAATGTGGAAGGGAAACTTAAATGCTTCATATCTGATTACAGTTTTCATCACACATGAACCTCCGTACTCTAGGAGAAATCAAAAGAACAGAGTTGTTGCATTATGACAGCAAAGGCCACATGAAAGGAAATAACATTGGTAATCCTAAAAAAAATAACACCAACGTGCTTAAAGAGAAAGAAGACAATTATTTTAGGAGCTATTGAGGCATAAGTAGGTATATAATTCCTTATATATAATTTCATTGGAGCAACCCTTGATGAATTTACAATTCCTAGAAGCTTTATTATGACCTCTAAAAGCCTATTGAAGAAATGAATGTGAAGTGTTTAAAAAAAAAAAATCAGTAATAAGCAGAATAACTAAAGCAATACAATTTTCTCTCCTCGTTTAGACTAAATAAAGCAGCAAAAGTACCTGTTACACAAATGAAATAATTTTCACTTTCTTCATATACAGAGCACGTTGTTGTTTTTTTTTTTTCAGGTAAAACATTGGCTCCATTGATTTAGTGAAGTGATGCCATTGACTTTCCATGAGCCAGCATTGTCGCTCTCATTCTCTCTCCCTCTCATTTTCTCCCTCACTCATTCTCTCCCTCTTCTTCTTTCTGTCTTTTTCTCTTACACACACACACACACACACACAAAATCCTTACTGTCCTGGAGAAGCTCCTCAGTTAGTGTGAAATGGTGTACCTTCTGTCCATAGAAGTACGGATGTGACTCCCATTCCCACTGAGTCCAGTTTCCAGTGCTTTTCCTGAGTGGATTGATCAGTATTTTCCTCACTTGTACTACTTTTCTCATTATGAGTTTCCCACATTTTAAGTCACTTTTCTTGCTTTCATTTCCGCCTCTCCCAATCAGTTCCAGTTCTTTGAAATCTTGTTTCCATCCAATATTGGTTGCCCATTGCGGTGTTAAACCAGTTTAGGAAACTAACTGTTCTTTTTAATCTTTGCCTTTCCCAGCCTATCAAATAAAGGGGGAAGAGAATGAGAAAACTAAGTTACCTTGCAGATCTGTTCTACCTGCCAATGAGCAGACATTTTCTTCTACTTAGAGTTTCTGTGTCTCATTGGATGATGTACTGTTGTACTAACTGTTGACCTCCTTGTTTTCTGATCTTCTTGTATCTAACTGAAAAGCTAACAGATCTGCAGGAGGCTCTAGAGCTACAGGATAATGTGCAGGTAGTAGAGGGGGCCTTGTGAGGAAATGTAGGGAGAGTTGTTTCATCTCAGACAGCTGTGTTCCTGGCTGGGAAACAGCTAGGTCCTCTTGTGAGATACTGGACCTCATGCATATCTTCATATCAGTTTGTCTGTATGTGTGTGATAATGTATAAAAAAGGTTATAACCTTATTTTAGGTAATTTTCAAAAGGTATGTAAATGGTGGCAATTTTTTGGTTGATGAGGTTACACTTCTCATGAAGAGACATGTACATGACACCAGAGTTGCTAGTTTTACGGTAGAATCAATATAAAAAAAAGAGACCAATAATGAAACATCTTTAAACTTCAAAAACATTTCTAATACAGTTTTCCCCTATTAACTATTTGACATAAACCAGCATGATAGAAACATAAAAGTTTTATTGTCATATATTTGGTATGCGTGATATAGCAGAGCTCTGACTTTGTGATTTGTTTCTTATGCAGCTCATCCCAAATTATCCTATAAAATACTTTTACTGTACTACCTTAACATCTTTAACATATCAATCTATTCATTTGTATCTTTCATAGTGTGCAGCATATTGTGAGTACAAAACGGATAAATGTATGCAAGTATGTTTAAGTACAGAAAATAATAGCTACTTTCCTCTTTAACCAACATCATATAACCTTTATTCCTGCATTATTTTTGTTACCCTAGATGATGATTTGGGGTCTTTGTTTACCATTTATCTTATAGCATTGTGTTTACTACTACAGCTTAAGAACACATAATTTAAAGTATCAGAGCTTCCGGAAAGGAAGAATCAACACAATTTCAAAACATCTTAACATTTCTACTATCAGAATTTTATAGCAAAAATGTCTCAATGACAGTAAATGACAATAAATAAATTAAAATGACCAATTGGATATATATAATTGGAAACCTTATTCTTTGTGAAAGTGTTCCCTTTTTCTTTATTAATAGTGAAAACTGTAGTACCTTTCTTCTGAATGTAATAAGTTGCTCAGCTTTATAATACTGGAATTTTTATGTAATATTTTATGTAGTTTTTATTTCTGTGCAGCAAGTAGTAGTGGAAACTTCTGTTAGTTTTCTCAAAACAATTTTATAAATTTTTGTGCTGTCATAGGAAGGATTTCAATACATTCCACATTGACAAACACAGGAAGACAGGAAGTGGTGCAATAATGCAGCAGGATAAGAAGGGGAAGAAAGGATACATGTAGAAATATGTGCTGTGCTGATATAAACATTTCAAGACTGAGTATCAGAAGGCTAGAACGATTGTGGGAATTTCAGATAAAAAGGGTTCAGGTAGACCTGAAGGGTTCGACAGAGAGGGTTATGCTTAATTATATGGCATTTACTAAATGTGAGGGAGATTAGATGAACAACTGAAGAAAAATCTATTATACAGCAGGGTTCATGAAGCATCTGAGGTTGTCCTACTGGGCAGGAAAGCATGAGATAAGGTGAAGGTTAAGATATATTAGAGATACTGCAAAAGCAAGGAAACCTGAGGAACTGGATTGCAAAAGTATATCAATTGACAGTAACCACTGGTAGGCTGACATTTAAAAAATTTCCAGTATCTCTTGGAATTGGACATTTTCAATGTCCTAATATAATTTGTAATGTAAGGCTAGTCGGGGAGAATATGAAGAACTACATTTAAGGCCTGACACCTAAAACAACAGAGATGAACATGTTACCACCTTCAAAAGAGGTGTGATTGCATGCAGTAATCTACTTAATGGTAGACCTACTTAGTGGGTCACCAGACACAAATGATTTCTTAAGCGTATCATCAGATAAGACTAAAGACTTCTCCCTTGAAAAATGGTGATTTTAAAAAAAAATAATAAAAAGACTAAGACTTTATTCAGTACATTTTTAAAGAAGAGAAAAAAAAATCCAAACTGAAGAGCAGTAATCCATGCAAGTCTATTGTCTGAGAAACTGATTTGGGAAATACTCCAGCTCATTTACCTGACTTGAGCTAGGCTGTGAATGCATTACTTACAACAATAAATTGAAACAAAATACTAAACTTAAACTTACTCAGCATACTCAATATTACCATTTATAATGAAGGCAGATACTGGGAATTGTTATCCTATAATCCAGCAAGGCAACTGACAAATTACGCAATGCAGAATTGCATGCAATTGTAAATACATTATAGGAAACAAGATTTGGGGAGATTGAACCAGTAACTGTTAATTTGGTGGGATATATTTTCATACAGAAATGTTGGCCATATAAGTGCTACTCAGCCTTATTATAAGGTAAGCACTTAGCCTTATTATAAATTAGAGCTATGAGTTCTAATTCTGATTTCAGAAGAGTGGAGAAACTGGATACACATAACTGTATTAGTACCTACACTATATGCCTGCAATGATTTGTGCACTTGCTTTTCAGAGGACCATTCTGTAAATGCCATCCTTTATCACTGCAGAGGTAATAAAGGCAGCATCCCCAGAAGTGTTCATTTCCAATGGAATTCATTGCTGATCTCATCTATTTAAGTGAATGCAAATGAAAGCTCTCTCTCCTGTTTCTTTGAAGGATTGATGCGTTTCTCACTGGTGAGCACTGTACAGTGTCAGTCTCCAGAAACAAATGGAGGAAGATTGACACAGAATGGGTTCATACCTCAAGTAGCCACAGGATTTAATCTCCTTGTGTCTCTGGGTGTATATGTGTCAGTCATAAAGTACTCTGTGAATTACTTATCTCCTGGCATAATTCAAATCTCTCAGAAATGTTATTTTTCTATTAAAAAGAAGGATTGACTTTGCAAGGCCTCTGTGGGCTATAGAAAATATTGAAAAAAACTGCTATCAATAAATAAATGAAATACAGAACTCGAGAGAGAGTTCACTTTGTTCACATTTGTGGAAAATTTCATATGTTCTCTTGTTTCACTGCATTAGGAGACATGCTAGTCCATTGTAAGGTAATTTGGTGTGGTGTATTGTGTATTTATAGTTGAAGCTAAAAATCGAACTTTTCTAGCAGCAGAGAACAGTAATAGCCCTGCAGGATATACACCAGCTCACAGTAAGGCCAGTATCTGCAGTTTTAAAGTTGCACTGTATTGGAGGCTGTCAGTCAACACCCGGGCTTCTGGTGCTGCTTACATGAGAGAACTTGCATTTGAGTTTAGAAAAGAGAGGACTTGAGAGAGAAATAACCTTTCCTAAAATGAGAGAAAGATTAGGTTTGCTTTTGAGGCTTGTTTTGTCATTGCCGACTTTGAAATCTCTTTGTGGTAGCTTTGTTCAGTCCTTTTTAAAATGGCACGAGCGTGCTGACATTTCAAAAGGTGCATACCGGGAACAGCATGTGAGGCCTAGCTGCTGAAGATTGTGTGTCATCTCCTGACTCCATTACACTACAGGGAGGAGGCTGAAGTATGTATTTTAATGTCCCTATAATCCTCAGAGTAATCCTCATAGTTCTGTAACTTTATGTTGTTTTGGAGAAGACTACTTCCATTTTCTTGAGTAAAATGGAATTCAAAGACATTACTTATTTGGCCATGTCAGGCTGGTAATTTTCCTGTGTAAGTCAGGAAAAGTTTGTGACGTACTTATATTTCTGATAGAAATTTATTCATACTAACTAATTTTTATCCTTTTTTCATTGTAATAGTAAGTTACATCCATGTGATTTGGTTATACCAGGGTGTGTTAATTCATTTCCAGCCTTTCATCCTGGAATGTGAAGTGCAGGCTTTGAGCTGCAAGAGGCAATACAACCTGCTGTTATGAGCCCAAATAATCACTTACAGCGCAATCTGCCAATATTGCTGCTTTTGTATTTTAGTCTACTGTTATGTAGACTATGTTAGGGTTTCTTTCTTGTGTAGTCAAGATACACTGGCTATGTAAGAAAAGTACTCTTTCTGGACACCCTGCTTATTCACTTCTCATTCAGACTTCAGATTTTATCCATTGCAGAGCTCAGGTTGATGTTCTGAGGTCTCATGGACCAGCCTTTTGGAGACTTCCTACCCTGGGGCTGAATGAGTATGAATCAGATTTGCATTCTTCTTATCAAACTTCCTTTTAGAACTGTGGGATTTGATGTTTTTGTTTTTTTTTCTATACTTTTTCTATACTTTACCTCTTCTGCAATTTATTACACTTTTATGTAAGATAGGTCAAATGCTGCACATAAAGCAATGTTTGTGTTTTAAACTGAATGCTCTGAGGAAGAACGGACGTGCTATGTTTGTCTCTCCTGCCTACAGCAGTCTTCCTTTTTAGTTCAGTGGAAAGATGTGTATTTTATCATGCATTATGTGAATGGGTAATACCTAAAGCTTACTCTCAGTTTATTGTCAGCTGTTAGCTTTGAAACAGTAAAACAAGAACTGGGAAGTGAAAGCATGTCGTGATGGTGACCACATACGTTAAGGTGCCCGCTTTAGACAGTAAAGCTGGACAGATGATACTGCCAAAGGTTGAATCTTTGACTGCCAAAGGCTGAATCTTTGTATGCCCTTGACTTCCTTTCTTACTACAGACCTAATTACCAAAGTCCTCTGACAACTTAATTTTGATTAATCTGTATGATTAGGATATTTTGGCAGTTGAAAGAAATAGATCACAGAGTTAATTGACCTTCATGAAAAAGAAGCTCAAACTCGTAGGACCTCCTGATTCTGTTTGGTATAGAACAGTCAATCACCGTACCAAAAATTTCATTTGCGTATCTAGCACTCGGCACTACACAGTGGACCACTGCTGATTTCCTGCTGTCTCTCAGGGCTGTCCTGCTGATGCAGAGCATGATACCTCAGGATAGTCGGAAAAAACTTAGTTCATGCTCTGAATGTTTTGGAGTCAGAACACTCCGCTAGATTAGCAGAATATATAAATTAGATACAGTGAGAGTGAATATAGTAATAAGGCTTCTTTGCATTTTCTACTTAAGGACAGGTATGCAGGTCAGGTGTTTTAACTTGGATATGGAGTGCACTTGTTTTTATTCATTCTGCAGTGCAGTCCTGGAGTGCATGAAAATGTTTTTTTTTTCAAAATGATGTATATGTGTGTCTGGACAGCATGTAGAATATAATTTTCTCAGCATTGTAGTGTGTAGTTCATTTGCATTTTGGGTTTCAAGGCAATTTAGCAAGTTGCATTACCATGAGCAATTTTTACGTCCCATGTAGCCCACACTTGTTTTATGTACAATATATATATGACGTTCTAGTCTTTCTAGCTCTCAGTAGAAGGTTGGCACCAAATCCACTGTCTCATTTGCCCTGTTGTAGGTATTTGGAAAGTATGGGAGGGAACTTACATTGCAAGTTTTTAATTTTTACTCGTGTTTTTATTCACATTAAGTAATTATCTTAACTGCATCCCTTACATATTTTTCAAATTTTGAGTAATTTGGGAATCTGTATCAATGTTGTCAAAATACTTTCCAAAATGGTTGAACATGCGCTTAAATTTTTATTAGGGAGTTCCTGTACAACTGAAAAAGAGATTGTGGAGGCAAGTGCATGACTTGTGTTGAGCACTTGGAGTCACATTAACTACAGAAAAACAAAATAACCTGGGGAGAAACTGCTGCCCTGTTTATGAATATATTCTGCTTGCAGACTTTGAAGGAGGGAGTAAACAATAATAATTAACATGCTTAAGCAAAAGTGTAAAAAAAAAAGTTAATGCTCTAAGTTTATTGGCAAGTCTGACATATGAAACCCTTTTGGAAAACCAAAAAATAAGAATTAAGAACTGTTTTCAGTCAGCATTCTTTAAGGTAACTGTTTTCCCGTGGTCTTAAGAGGAGTACAAACATAAGGAAAAAAAAGTAGTACATTTCATATTATTATTAATAACATGTTCCAGTTTCCTTTTAAGGCTTCTTATGTATTACTGGTTCTAATAAAATCTGCTTGGTTTCAATTTGGATTCTTTTCATGTTTCAGAAACTAATGGCGTTCAAATTGTAGATAAGCAGGACAAACAAAGCTTTTAGGTAGGAGTTACATTGCTTGAAATTGGAAGCAATCATTTCCCCATCCTTCCCTTTTATGCTGATTTTCAATTGCTAACTGTTTTCAAGATGAGGAGACATGGAATCAAGCTTTAGAATATAATACTCTGTCTTATTCTAAGATTTGTTGCTCAGCTGAGCACCAAATGAACGAAAACTCTGTACTCTCCTGATTTATGTAACAACGAATTATCTGGGAACAGCTGTATTTGCTCAAATATTTATTTGAAATATGGTTTTAATAGAACAGAGCGATTGTTCAAAATCAATGTATCCAGACACAGAATAATTTGGGAATATCTGGAATTCTAAGCCCTTACCACCTGAGCCATCAGGCAGCTCACACTTCTCTCATACCAGAACAGCAGCAGAAACTCCTCATGGCACAGTGTCATCTCTTTCCCTTGTTTGGAAAGCCTAGGAACCTCTGACAGATGTACCTTATAGAGATAAATGCTGCTAGAGGGGCAGAGAGGAAAAAACCTCAAACCATGCTCTGATTTATCCCATTTTTGATGATAGAATGCATTGCCTTTGCAATGTGAAGTATGTAATAGCTGATAGTATTTTTTGCCTCCCAACTACAAGCATAAAATTCAAAATAAATTTTAACTTAATGAATTTTAAATAGCTTTAAATAGAATTAATCAGGCAAAAATATATGCACATTTAGCTTGAAAGGTCATTTTTTTCCAACTCAGTTGACAGTTTCTGGACAAAAAAAAATGTTCTTTTAGCCAATTTCAGGGTACTACAAGCTAATAATATTTGAGCATGTTTTGCTGCAAATTTCTAATGCATAAGAACACAAAATTGGTAAATGCCAGGAAAAGACTAGTTCAGAAAATAGTGAAATTTATGAAATATAAATGAGATCTGTATGTCTCTCTTACATAACAAAAAAAAAAATAATTATTGCTGCATGTTTGTTGCTAACTCTTTCCTGAATTAATAAATGCTATATATATTGCTGGCCTGACTCACTCTTCCATAATCCAACCACCCACCACACGAAGAAACTCTTCAATTGCTCATACTACTTCCCACCTTCATTTTCAGTATATGATGTATTACTTTTCAGTTAGTTACTAATTCATTGAAATTGTTAATTTCAAACAAATATTATCTCAACTCCAGTTGGCAGAATGTGTGCATAATTTACACTATTTATTTTACTTCCACAACTTCTGGAGATACTATGCTGGAAGTTTTGTGGGACTTTTTTACCTCAGTTCATTCACAGGAGCAAATGTGAAGAACATACAGACTTTAGGAAGCCTTTGAAGAAAGTATAAAATCATCTGGGTAACTGCGAGAGCTATTGTATTATGTTCTGAGGCAATATATATACCACAGGTTTTATCTGGATGTCATTTTTTCAAATAAAGGCATGTCATTCCTTGTGACAACTTTGCTATTTCTCTTCAGGTTGGGAAACAGGAACCTTCATGTCAAAATACTGAGGTACCTTTTAGGAAACAGATGAAAAGTCCTGCTCATTCCTTCTCAAAATGTTTGGGTTTTTTAGTAAAATATCACACAGTCACTGAACACGTCTGGTATTGTCTCCACTGGGTATTTCTCTGCATAAATTAAAAATGTCATGTTTTTTAAATCCTGCAGCCACACTTGGGCAGTTAAGCATATCAAGGAAAGAAATATATACTTAGATGCTAATTTATTCTTGGATGTGATTTTAAATCAATAGAATTTAACAGGTAGCCATTACTGCCACATGCTAAGTGGATAGTCTTCTTCCAGTATAAGAAAGTGGTGTTTTTGTTTTGCTTTTCTCACTTTTGAGATGGTTGAAACTAAACTAAAACCTTAGGAGCTTGAATAAAAAGATCCATGTGGGAATTTGACTTGCTATTACCTTATTTGGTAGAATTTTTCTGGGTAGATAAATGCTCAGACAGTATTATCAAAATTTGAATCCTTAGAGCAAAACACCAAAGCTCAGGATCTGGTGGAAAGACCAAACTAAGCCTTGAATTGAAACTGATAGGGAAGATGGAAGATAACTGAAATTCATGCTCCTTTCTGTGATCCCATTCAGGTTCTTTGTTAAAACCAGGCAAAAAAAAAAGAAATCCCATGCTGCAGCATTTCTTAAGAAGGTCACAGTAGATGTCTGCTTATGTCAGACACTTATGTGGCATGTAGTGATCGCTCTTAAAATATGACCTCTCCTAATAAAAAATAACTGAAGAAGGATTTTATTTTGATGCTCATTCGCAGAGAGCATTGTTCTCTTTCTACTGCATTAAAATCTAACCTCCTAAATAACTTATCTTCAGTGCTTCTTCCCTTTTCATTTAATAGAAGAAACACAGCAATAAAAAAAGGAACAAATTAATTTTTACCACTCTGAACACTGCGTTTTCTTTCAAAACAAACATGGGCACACATGCGCATGCACTTTTCACTGAAAAGAGATATTCTTCAGACTTTAATCCCCAGGTCTGCTAAGGCAAAACATGAGTTTTTAGTAAGCTAACTAGTGCTCTTGTTATTTTAAGTCGTTAACTAAATGCAAGAGCTAAAAATAGATTAAGGTGTTTTTACTGGGACTATACCGGAGGCAATTCGGCCCACTTTGGTAGAATTAGCTCTTAGAAATTTCCCCACCAAGCTCTTCTATCTGGAGCTCGTGTTTCTTCTTTTCTCTGGGCCCTCGTTCCCCAGGCTTCCCTTGACAGATGGTTTCATTCCCTCCTGTCCCTCTTCCCACTTCAGCCTGGCCAGTCCTAAAACGCTTACTTGCTGTTCTTATGCCCTCACTGTTCTACTTGTCCCTACAGTAATGTGGATTTCTGGCAAACATTTTTCCAGTTTGTCACAGTAAATGTGTTTATGTTAAGTAATTATGAAGTTACGTACTTTTTGATTCAGCATAAATGATCCCTCATTAGACAATCATTGGAAAGTATACATAAAAAAATTTATTTTTTCTAGCTGCTAAATGTCTTTCTGTAACAATGTTGGCTATTGCCTGTATGGCATAATGCTGTTGTTATTTAGTCTGTGATTTCTAATAGCAGGCATTAACACTGATTAGTATCAATTACTTCTTAGTTATTAGCAAATGTCAGGGAATAGAAATGTATTCCTTAGTGTTCCCCAGTAAAACAGATTTTAATGCATGCAGAAAAACTATTATACAAAGCATTTACAATTTCTGAATATATTTTAAGCAAGAAGTCTTTTGACAGTATATCTGCTTATTTACACAATGACTTTCCCCTTTCATGAAAGATTCTGGCATTACATGCCAAATTCTACAGTTTAGCAGACACTCATCTTGCAGGTCAGCACACACTTATGTATCTTACTGATTTCGAGGACTAGCACTCCTTGTTTACAGTATGACTCCAATATGCGGCGTATGTCACTTGGCATCTTCACATGTTGAGAACACAGAGAAGCATCCTGCTTTTCCCAGATCCTTTAGGACCTTCTGAGCAAAGAAACAGTTTAATGATGTCTACAGCTACCAGCCAAGTATCCTATGTTAGGTGAGAGGAAAAAGACAACTGTGTCCTGTGCCCAAGGTGCTACAGGTGTGAGCTGTGGGAAGCTTGCAAATCGATAAAAATTCAGCTTCAGAAACAGCGGATGAAGAAACAGCCACTGGAAAATTGCCACAGTCTACTTTCCAGACTATTCTAACTTAAACTGTCCTGATTTGTTCTCCACCTTTATTTTGTAGTTCAGAGTATGCCACCTAGAATTCATTTCTTCTTTCCTTGACCCAAAGAAAGCAAAGTTGCACATGATCAAGTGTGTGAGTTGTTAGAGTCCTCCCTGGATTTTAAGTACAGGCATTAGTAATACAATGTTTTGTTTATTCTTTCCCAATTGTCTCACATGAATTTAAACTTGGAAAAAAAAATTCATTGCCTGCAAACCATTCTAAAAAAATTCATGGGTTTTCTTCCATGAAGGGTTATGCTAGGAGATAGGATGATATTCAAGCCACTTGCCGAGCCACCTATTTGACAATATTATCTAGGTTAAAAGAAGTTTCTTCTCAACTCTACAGTATTTGTTTTAGTAGATTAATATTACTTCTGTAAGTACTATTTCATTATTTTATGATATTATTGTATGATTTTATGAATTATGGAGATGGTATTTTGTTTAGCTTTACTGAGTGCTCAAGTTGCCACTAGTTGACTTTTTCTTGTTCTTTCATTAAAATAATCATACCATTTTTGCTGTGCTTCCAAGCTGTTCTAGCACACAGCACAAATTCCATTCTCTGTCACAATTATCTATTATCAATTCCATTATCTATCAGTTCCATGATCTATCTGTTCTGTTACTGCATTGATGGGCTTGTGGTTACTGCATTTTGTTCTTACAGAAGACATGAATTTGGTTCTTTTTCCTGTCTTGTTCCCTGAAGTATTGAATCCCTGGAACCCTGCACAGTTAGTAACTTTAACACTGGTGAGAAGAGTAAGAGAGAAGCCCTTCTCCTCACTCCCCTGGTGCTGTAGCCTCTTAGGAAGCCACGTTAGTGAATACATAGAGGTGGAATTCCATATTGACCATCTTCACGGAAGAAAGTTTGTTTAGGATGTAAATTGGTAAAAGCAGTCTATAGTGAAAGGTCACTCCAGACTTTCCATATGAAAGCCTTTCATATGGCTAGAGATTGCAGAGTGATGGCAAGCCTCCTGGGACTTTAGTCCTCCTTTATTAATGAGGAATCCCTTTTCTGACTGCTGTTCCTTCCCATGCAAATTAGCTGGCCTCATCATCTGTTGTCTGGGATATTTCAGACATAAATTGACTTTGAAACTCTCACTTACCACTAGTATTTGCCTGCACTATCCATGCAGGTTTTATGACCAATTTCAACACACAATTTAAACCCCTTTTCTTCATTAACAAGCTCTTTAAACTGACATCCTTTTGAGGATCAGCTCTTGAATTGCTATCTAAAACAGCAATCGCCCAGTTAAATAGGCCTCAATATGGTTATTCTGCCCAGCTTTCATTCATCAGCCATACCCTGCCCTGTCTCTTTCCAAGAGTCTTGGAGTCTGATTCATTGGCAAGTCCTCGTATGAATAGCTCATACAAAGGTGCTACACAACAGCTGCTGCTGAGAGAAGGAAAAATTATTAGACCCCTTTAAAAAATTTGTAATTTTTTTCAAGTTTGGAAGTTTACAGATGGTGACCCTGGGCATCAGGAAGACCTCTGCGCGAGAAGGAATATTGGTTTGTGCTCTGAACCTGTAAAAGGCTCGCTTCTGAAACAGACAGCAGATACACCGTGTCTATGTAGCGTATGCTAACGATGTGGAATTCGTTGGACCCCTCTTGGACGATTCTGTCAAAGTGACGATTTGAACAAGAGATTTTTTAATTAGCATAGATTTAGCCGTAGTGTTCAGCCTCAGTTATTTTGAACTGCTGGATCATTAATGGCAGGGTGGGATGTCACTGTAGGAGTCACTTTGCAGGACTCATGTCTGCCATTTCGCCTTGACATCAACAGGAAGAGTCAGGCTTTTGTTTCATTTTTCCTGTTAAATACATTTTGAATTCCCTAGAGATTTCGCTAAACCTGTTTCCTCAGGCACTTCCTCTGCTAGTGCTCTACACAGCGTAAAGAAAGGAGTTTGAGTGATTATGCAACTGCCAGCTGACCAAGACATTTTTGGTATCTAGATCCTTGCCTCTTTATGTTAAAAGGTTAAAAGGCCATCTTCACTGAGCTTCTATTTTCCTTTTAAAGTGCAGGAGTTGGAGAGCTTTAGTGACTAGACTACTCTTGCCAGTCCACAGTCAGGAAAGGCATGATTAATAACAGGGACATTTCCACTATGTAAATCCAGATTTTCAGTGTAGTGTGTGTTTCCATCAGTCTCCTCCTTTCATACAGCTTTGTTATTCTTCATTGCTTATCATGGTGGCAGCTTCTCCACCACTTCTCACAAAGTATATTATCAGCTGTACCTAGATACCTCCTATACATAGAGACTTTATTCTTTTTCCACCATAGGATCCCTTAAGGATTTGTTTGTAGGCTCTTCTTCTGTGCATGTCATCCCTTGCCCCTGGTAATAAAAGACCAGTCCTGCTGTGGGACATTAATCTCGTCCTTACATTATTAATATACCAGCCCCTTGAATCTATGGTCGTGACTTCCAGCAGGATGGTAGAAGAAAGCCATTCCTCCCAGGTGATCTTTCATGTACTTTTTTTTTTTTTTTCTTTTACCTCGTTTTGTTTTTCAGGACAGGGTCTCTATTACAATCTCCTTTAGAGCCCCAGAGTGTTGTTTGAATTTCAGTTAAGTCTGGAAAGTAACTGCCAGCTTTTTTTTGCTAAGCTGTACACTTGCAGAACTGAGACATCCTCTCACATTTAAGGTACCAGGAAAGCTCTCTTTCCTTTCATTGACAGAAGAATCCCTTCCGGAAGATGCTTTTGCTGTTCACATCTGTAATCAAGAGAGCTAGAAAATGAGCACTTTCACCACCAGTGATAGCTCCTTGTCTAAGTGTCTAAAAAACGGTTATAAAGCTACAAAGATAGTTCTGTTTGTGGCTACCAGACCACTTTGTGTGGAGTTTAAGCAGAAGGCTGACTATTTTTTGCAGAATATCATTTTCCCTGAGAGCTGCAGAGCTGGTACTGGGGTTTTTACACTCAGGGAAGTCTAAAGCAGAGAAAAGTTGCAGCATACGCTATCCTCTTATTTCAATGAAAACTGCACACAGAGGGCAGACCCAGCAAGTATTGTCAAAGGAAAGGAAGTATAGGGTAAATAAGAATGAACTCAAAAAAAAAAAAAAAAAGAAAAAATAATAAATACACACACAATACAAGTAAAAACACAACCTTCCTTTATTCTTTTTCTGAGTTGAGAAAAAGGTGTGTCCCTAAAACACTTCACCTTAAAAGTAACATGAAACTTTTTTGTGTTTGAATTTCATATTTAAGTAATTTTGTCTTTTTTTTTGTCTGTGGTGGATTTCCTTAGGAGAGGAGACCTTGAAATTATGCAGTCTGTTATTCTCAAGGAGCGATTTTCCATTCAAATGAGTGGTGTCTAAGTATTTCCTATTCTGAATTTTGGTTTATTATTATTGTTATGGCTTAAGGAGTTTCAACATCTAAAGTAAATCAGTTGTGATTTCCAGGGAAAGAATGAACAGGTCAAAAGGACTCTCTACTGTTTGAAAAAATAAGCATCAGTGGAATTTGAGCAGTTTCCAAACGAACCTATCTCTATCAGAAATTTAAAAAACAAAACAAAACAAAACAGCAGGTATTTATTCTTTGCAGGTCATCTCTGTAGCAGAAATAAGAAGTGGGATTTTTTTTCTCTCATGAGAAATATGTATTCACAGAGCTATAAAGTGACAGATGTGGATGGATACTAGGAAAAAATTATTCACTGAAAGGGTTATCAAACATTGGAACAGGCTGCCCAGGGAACTGGTTGAATCACCATCCCTGGAGGTATTTAAAAGTCAGGTAGACGTGGTGCTGAGGGACGTGGTTTAGTGGTGGTTTTGGCAGTGATAGGTTGATGCTTGAACTCGATGACCTTAAAGGTCCCTTCCAACCTAGGCAATTCTATGATTCTATGTCAGAGTAGTTCAGGGGAAAAAAAAAAAAAAAAAAAAAAAAGAAAAGGTTGGATTATGCAGTAATCTTATTTTCATTAATAATGTATTTTGTTAGATGTGCAGGCTCAATGAAAGCTGCTCAATTGAGAACTTGTTTTCAGTTATGAAAATAAAATCAGTTTATTTCTTCTTTTACAGTGGCATAAATGGATACACCTTGTAAAAAAGATATTCAGCCGTGCTTTCTTGCTCTCCCAGAACTGAATTGTATTCATTAAATCCTTGACTCTGCTTTGGATGGATTAGTTTTGAAACTTCCTTATACTGCTAAATGTGAAATACATGTTTTTATTGGATTGTTGCATGGAAAAGTCATTGATTGCAGTAAATTTTAGTGATACTGTGAAGTAGACAATGTAATAGACTTAGCAGAACAGAAACAATTAAGTTATACATTTGACAATAGTGAAGCTGTAAGTGTCAAATAGCAAGAAATTGTGTATTCCTGTGTTCACTTGTGAAATGTAGGATGCTGCAACTGAATTTAAAAGAGCGTGGACCTAACTTTTAAGATTACGTGTGAGGCTGGTCTCATTAGAGTGAAATACATGTTCAGACTTTTGCAAGAATGTTTACAAGAATTTACCAATCTTTTCTATTTGGTCAGCTGAAATTATATGCTAAATGAAATTGCTAAGATTTTTTTTTAAAGTGCAGATTGCTTTTGAGCTGTTGCTTTAACTCTGGTCTCCAAACTTTAACTCCAGTCTCCAAGCCTATAAGTTACAGATTCTTTCTCTTATTTTTCCTTAGGCCTCTGATGCTTCTTTCTTTGGCCTTTTTCTGTGAAGAGATATTTGATCCAGAGTCACGTTTTGTGTATAAATGTTTGTTGCATTGTCATGTGTAGGCTCATAAATCACTCATTCATCCATGGAACTCTTCCATCTTGAGACAAAACATATTCTGTATTTGATCGTTGTCTGAAGTGGTTCCTGGCTGGCATATTCCAGGAATGGCAGAGGAGGAACATTTTAAGCACAAAAGAAAGAGTCTTACAGCTACATGAGAATAAGGCTATGACAAACTCTTTTGCTGTCTAAAGCAGTATTTGTTTGACTCCTGCATACGGTGGCCTATGTAGGATTGAGGGAGATCCTGTAGTGTGGATTCCTTATGGTCATCTAGAGTTTCTAGGTTAATCTGTTTCAGACTGTTGTTGCTGCTTTTAGAAGAGTTTCAGCTGCAGTTTATAAATTCCTATAAATTAAGCTAAGGACTACTATGGAAAAACTGAATTGTAATCGTAGAAAGGATGTTAAGAAGTTGCTTTTCAAAACCCACCCCTAAATTTTTTTTAATTCTTTTTTTTTTAAGACACAGTTTGTTCTGTCTATTTTTTTAGTTATTTTCGGCATTTAGTATGACAGCAAATTACTTTGGGCCTGAAAGGCAGGAAAGTATTTTGTGCTCTAGATTTGGTTAGAAAAATGCAAGAGCCTCAGAAATCACTGTTTCTGATAATGGGCTTCACCTGATGTTCTCTGTGTGAAGACAGTTCATTCCAGGACTGAAATGCTCATAGAAAGCAACATAATTTATTAGTGTCACACCACCTGATTCCTCCAAATGAAGAGGTTCCTGTAACAACGAGTGCAATATGGTAGAGGTTCTTTACTATTGCTGAGCTCTTTTCAGTCTCTAACTGCATTAGCCATAGCTTTTGCAGTCTGTATTTCACCGACATCTTACATGTCCAGCTCTGATAAAAGTGGTCATCAGCAAGGCTGGGGGCAGGACGTGTTGCAGGAACATCCTAGCCGTAAGACTGCCCCTGCTACATAAGAATGGGGCAGTGATGCCCAGAGCCGCTTCTGGCTCACTCTTGAGAGCATGGAAGCAGACACACTAAATCAAATGGTGAATGATTTGCACATTTGTTTTTGAGATTTTAATGTGTAGCGATCTTCAGCTGAAATATCTGCTATAATGAACTTGACATTTGCACTAGTGACAGAATCAGTTTACTTAATGTCCTGCATTAAATTTGCTTCCCAAAAGAGTTGTCCTTTTTCAAAGAGGAGGGTGAATTGCTACTTGTGTTTTCAGAAACCGTGGAAGAACCAGCCTTGTAACCGTGTGGCTGATGGCTGGTGGCAGGGATGGACTCTGGGATATGGCATAGGAAGCAGCGGGGTAGGCTGAGGAGAAATATTCTAGATTTGGTGCTGACAGGGCAAATTTGTGAATCCACGGAGCAGCGGTGCATGAAAGCAATTAATGAAGACTGAATCCAGTCTCCAGTGCTTTGGATTTTATTTTTTTTTTAATGAGGCTTGGAAGATGGGAAAATTTCTTTAAAGAAAGAAGTAGAATGACTGTGACATAAGACTTTCTGTATAATTTAGTTCTTCTATTTCTAATAAAAAAATGGCTGCTTGTTTAGAAATTCCTGCTGGCTTGGTAGAGACTGTTGAAAACTTCCTTCAGAGCAGCTAGCTAGAATGAAAAGAAATAAGCAGTTCAGTGTTATGACAGAAACAAAGAATCAAGCTCTTATTTCATGTGATTGTATCTTTAGCTGTCTACTTGATTGCTATACGGTTTCCCACAGCATTCTCCTGGAGAAACTGCCTGCCCATGGCTTGGACTGGAGTACTCTGCACTGGGTTAAAAACTGGCTGAAGGGACGGCCCCAGAGAGTGGCAGTGAATGGAGTTAAATCCAGTTGACGGCTGGTCGTGAGTGGTGTTCCTCAGGGCTTGGTATTGGGGCCAGCTCTCTTTAGTATCTTTATCAATGATCTGGACGAGGGGATTGAGTGCATACTCAGTAAGTTTGCAGATGACACCAGGTTGTGTGGGAGTGTTGACCTGCTTGAGGGTAGGAAGGCTCTACAGAGGGATCTGGACAGCCTGGATCGATGGGCCGAGGCCAGTGGTATGAGGTTCAACAAGTCCAAGTGCCGGGTCCTGCACTTGGGTCACAACAATCCCATGCAGCGTTACAAGCTTGGGGAAGAGTGGCTGGAAAGCTGCCCAGCAGAAAAGGACCTGGGGGCGTTGGTCGACTGCCGGCTGAATATAAGCCAGCAGTGTGCCCAGGTGGCCAAGACAGCAAACAGCATCCTGGCTTGTGTCAGAAATAGTGTGGCCAGCAGGACTAGGGAAGTGATTGGGCAATCTCTTGCCCTGTACTGGGCACTGGTGAGGCCACCCCTCAAGTACTATGTTCAGTTTTGGGCCCCTTGCTACAAGGAAGACACTGAAAAGCTGGAGCGTGTTCAGAGGAGGGCAATGAAGCTGGTGAGGGGTCTGGAGAACAAGCCTTATGAGGAGCGGCTGAGGGAGCTGGGGTTGTTCGGCCTGGAGAAAAGGAGGCTGAGGGGAGACCTCATCGCTCTCTACAACAACCTGAAAGGAGGCTGAGGGGAGGTGGGGCTCAGTCTCTTCTCCCAAGTAGCAGGTGATAGGACAAGAGGAAGTGGCCTCAAGTTGCACCAGGGAAGGTTTAGACTGGATATTAGGAAAATTTTTTACACTGGAAGAGTTATTAAGCATTGGAACAGGCTGCCCAGGGAAGTGGATGTGTCACCATCCCTGAAGGTATTTAAAAGATGGGTAGACATAGTGCTTAGAGATATGGTTTACAGATGGGTTTTGTCAGAGTTAGGTTGATGGCTGGACTAGATGATCTGAAATGTCCCTTCCAATGTCTATGATTC
Source organism: Dromas ardeola (assembly GCA_013398915.1). Lineage (NCBI taxonomy): Eukaryota > Metazoa > Chordata > Aves > Charadriiformes > Dromadidae > Dromas > Dromas ardeola. The sequence goes on from VYZM01010471.1 coordinate 133,528, forward strand.
TATGATTCTATTTATTCTTAATCAGATTTTTTGCATGTAGTAGAACCTGTGAGATTAAAAGCATCCATGGTAAGAGAAAAAAAAAGAGATGTTGGTTACTGAGATGTGTTCTCTGTTGCAAGTAAAATGTTTGAAGCAGAATTCAGCGCTGTATATAAAACAACAAAACAACAGTGAGGATTTGTTTTCCAAACGAGAGCCTTTTTATTTACATTTCCATAATGTTTTTGTATGGTAGTGCAGTTAATCACAACATGATGCATCATAGCAAGAAGTGATGAGACAAAAGGAACTACACTTTTGATGTGACATCAGTTATATGGCTTTGAATTTGGAGGAGGTTTGTAAACTGGGGAAAACATTAGACTCACTTCTGTGCATAAACAAGCAAATACCATTTAAAAAACTCATTTAATCTGAACTAAGAATTTTAGCCTGATAGTGTTTTAGCCATAGCTGATTTTTGCTAATAAAAGCATGAAAATGTAAACTAAATATAGCCTCAATTTTCCAGATGACTGACTATGCCATAGGGCTGAAGCTTTTGACATCAGTGCATCTCTTGGGTCAGTTTCTGGTTCTTTTTTGGTTATATCTTTTATATACAGATATTTTTTTAGAACCAATGCCAGTATAACCCCATTTCATCTTAGAAAGACATCCACTCACCTTTTACAAAAGCACAGATACCTTTCCCTTTCAGAATACGCTAAATTTGAAGAATAAGCAGCACATTTTAGTGCTTATCAATTTTCCATTTTGGTCTTCATTATCTTGTTATATTGCGGTTTCTGCAGAATATCTTGGAAGGGTTAAGGTCACAAGTAATAATGCTGTGGGTTTGTGAAACGTTTTGAAATATCTAAATTACGATGATGACTTGGTGTTTGCGAAGTATATTCAACCATGTAGATATTAACACCTCCTGCTATTCTTATTAATTGCATTGATGCCAGTCATAAATAAATAATTCATCTCCCTCTTGCTCCATTATTCCTTCAGATCTATGTATGTTTATGTAATTCAAATTTTATTCAGATTTGTGTTAAAAGAGTGTAACTTTGGTTGCAAAGTCAAGCACTTGCAAATTGAAAATGGCATTTTTATGACTGTCAGTACAACATTAATTCAGCCCCCTTCTGCATTCCTCTGGTGGGCTGAGTGATGTCCTGTGGAAAAAATAGTATCCAATGGGGTAATTAAAATTTATATCACAGTGCATAGATATGAGTGTAGCAAGGGGAGAATTAAATTTACACAGGCAACCAGGTAAGTCTGGCATTTCCCAACTAGCAAGTGCTTGACTTTGTAACCTCAGTGTGCTTATAAAGTAGGCTATTGCAGACAATTCCTTCTTTCCTTTAAGAGACAAAAGAAGGAAGCTGCTGTAGACCGTACTACTGCAAACCCCTCGTCTCGCAGCGTCTTTAGGGATGTCAGAGACTTGACTTCTTAAACTAGACAGCTGGCCCCTGAGCTACTGGACTCTCAGTGTATTAGTTTGCTGCTCATGCCAAAGGGGGTGAGAGTATATTGATACAGATTTCTTATTGACTAATCAGTACGGTGTCCAGAGGTATGGATTTCTGTAGTGTTGGAGGGCTGGAGTAAGTGCTGAGTTATAATCAAGTGAAAATAGGATCATCTAACTGTCAGGCTTAATTAGGTTGTATCTCCACTTGCATAATACGTGGTAGGAATATTTTTAATGCATAAAGCAATAAATGCAAAACCCAGAGAAATCAGAGCCTGTCTATCAGTATACAGGGAGTTTAAAGGTAGTTAGGCACAAAATGAAGAAATACACTGTACCCAACTGAAGTGAAAAATAGGTATGTAAAGACTGCATAGTGACACTGGGGTTTGGATGTGTAAGTTCTTCCCAAAATTCATTTAAGTTTCATGTCCCCTCTAAAACTTGGCACCTAATCTGAAAAACTCCTTCACTTCTTGCATACTATGGATTTAATGATACTTTTTTTTGTAAGCTTCATTGTGTGAAGAAGGTTAACTGATGATTTATAGGTAAGAGAAAGTAACGAAGGACACTAATTTCCATCTGCATAATAACAAACATGTCAGTAGGGCTTCTGTTGCATGGTAATTTGCTATTATTGTGGTTACATTTTTCTGAAGTTTAAAATAGTAACTTAAGTTGTGGGTCCCAGAAGTTGTGTCTCTGAGGAAAACTATAAGTTCTGTATCAATACTAACTGTCAATATATTTACACTCACATAGAAAATGGAAATATTTATTTCATTCTTAGAAGAAAACAGAAAGATATGTACTTCATGTACTCCAGGGAAACATCTTGGAGTGTTGAATGATCCGGATATCTCAGGAGGCTGATTGGCAGTGGTTCAAAAATATTTTGGAATAACTGTCTTTGTTGTCATTTTTCCTTACACATCATCATACTGCCTTCACTTGGCCCAGTATTTTCTTCTGAATAATCTTTTACAATTCTGTTCCTATTTTGTGTTCTTTTAAGCCGTAGCTAGCGCACAGAATAATTGGCCAATACACATGCACTGAGGCTTGTTCTGCTTTGAGAAAGTTGCGGGGATAGCTGTGGAGGTTAAGAAGTGGATAAAAGTACAAGTGATTCAGGAGTGCTGGTAAAGCCCTGATGCAGACGCAGGTCTTGTGGCCTTCTACCGGTGTTCCATTCAGGGAATTGTTTCAATGCTATATCTTCAGGAGATTTTTCACCAGCATAAAACACTTCTATGTATTTGCTAGAACTCTGCAAAGACTTTTCAGTCTTGACAAACACAGAGTTGTCTCTTCCATCCACTAGAGGTCTAGACAACAAACTCTTGACAGAAATTCCGAACATTCAAGAGGAAACATGAGAATTAACGACAGGTGTCACCTGTTGCTATAACTCAACATCCAGTTTTTCATCTAAAACTCATTAGCAGATTAGAAAAGAGAAAATAAACTTTTTTATATTTACAGCGTGTCAACATGTACATTTTTAATTACTGTTCTTCAGCTTTTGATTATTTACCAGAAAACTTTAGCTAGAAGAATTAATCTACTATGAACTTGAATGCTAGGAAATGACAGCTTAATATTAGATGTTTGTTGTAATGCAAACACTTAACATTTCAGTAGAAACCCTTTTATTTGCAGATCTCCAACTGCACTTTGCAAAGATGTGCAAACATAAATATGGGGTTCAACACAGAAGGGATGTGAATGAGGAGAATGGGCAGCTCTGGAGGTGCAGATGCATCCCATGGCAGTGCAGCACATGTGTTATTGCTGGCAGCACTTACAGGGATATGGGGGGTTTGGAGGAAAGGGGGGAGGGATGGATTAAGGCAAGCCTGTACTTCCCTTGGTCCATCCCACTATAGGAAATCCATGCCCAATTATCCTCATTTTATACATGGAGAATATGTGAAACTATCTTTCTACTTCTGCATACATTTACCGTGTCACTCCTTGCTGTGGTGTCAAATCCTCTCACTTCTAGAGTCTTTGTCTATGTACCTCTGCTGCTTTGGTTTTAGTTTCCTTTCTTTTTATCCACAGGCCACTAGCTGTGGCCTCTCTGTTGTCTCTTTTCTGATGTGGTATCAGATCAGACAGAATCCAAGACCAAGCACTGGAAAAAACCTCCTCTTTTGCAATACAAATTCCACAAAGCGTTTTCCATCTGCATGCAGATGTACCATTAAACACTTTTTCATCAAACTGGTATGCACTGTTTCCACTGTGGGCTTCTCCAAAGTTAGTTTTGTTTAAAATGTGCCAGACTATTTTCTAGTTTCCTTTTTCTTTTGATGATTCAAATTAAAGTAGATTTTGCAGGTAGAATTAAGTGGGAGGGAATTCAAGGCAGGGCCTGAATCTGAGTCTTCGTGTTCATAGTTAACTGACCTAACCTCTGAGCTGTAGAAACAATCAGAATGTATTCAACTGTTACATTAAAACTGCAGGTTTGATTGCAAAGTGCCCCAGCGCCTCATGAGGCAGCTGGTTGGGACCCGCACCCAGGCACAGGCTCTGATTTGGTCAGTGATGGGAGAGCCTGGGCTTCCCAGGGTGGCCTGTGGATGGATCTCGCTCACACCAGAAATTTCATTCTTGACCGAATAAGCCTTTTCCTACACACAAATCATTGAAACTAGTATGCTTCTACAGTTTTGATTTTAACCAATTGACATCCTCTGACAAAACGTGTAGCTGAAAAATACCTGTGAAGGCCTGTGTAGACCCTGTTTTCTGCTTGGCGGACAACAGATACTTGATTTTATGTCCTGGTTTTGTACCTTACACTGATTTATGTGTACACTTTGAAAACAATCAAAGCATTTAGTGATGCTGGATGTTATTCACTGTTGGCTTATATATATAAATAACAGGCTATAAATCTTGCATTTTATTCCATCTTTTTAAAAAAGTAAATTTTTTATGGTAGCATCAGGAGCCACTGTGAATGTGGACCCTGAAATCTAAAACTGAGATTTGAAATATGTATACTATATCTGTGGGGTTTTTATTTTCTTCCAGTGATTTTCATTATAAATGAATTAGTTTTTCTTTTTAAGAACACATTTGCAATTTAATTTTTCCAGCTATCAAGCATTAGACGCTTGATTAGCTTAAACTAAGAGGATTCGAGAAAAATTCTTCATGCATGATTTTCAGCTTCAAGTAATATGTAATAAAATAAAATAGATGTTAATTAAATACCTCTGGTGCTGGACAAGACTACCACATTATACAAAATAATTCCGATACTTCTCCTCCCAAATTAGTATCTAGGACAGTGTCTTACAGAATTTAATTCTCCCTTTTCCCACCTGGCCTTGCAAAATTTTATGCCCTTGAAATTTTGGCACATAGGGATGTAAAATTAGGAATAGAAAAAAACATTTAATTCAGTTACAAATACAGTAATTACATCTACAGGTAAAGACTAGGAAGTTTAAATACTCTTGGCAGTCCACAGGTAGCAGTTATGTTTCTTCCAAGCAATAGAATCCTTAAAGCTCCTGAGCCTCTTTCCCTTTAGTAACCTCAGCTGAAAGTAAGGCATATCAAAACGCAGCTCTGGCTCCAGTAGAGGTTATGAAGCTCTGCTGAACTGACACCAGCATCGGTGGATTTTTTTGGTAATTTCCCTAGAGTAACTCAGTATTATAGAACCATTCCCTAAAAGGTATGTGTGTACATGAAGCAGGGCTGGGATGCCTCCCTACTCATACTCCAATTCTGCTGTCATCCAGGCAGTTGAAAGTCATTCTATCAGTGTTTGATAGACTTAAATTAGCTTTCCGTATTTTGTTAGTGTGAACAAATTTTAAGTGAGTGCTTATCTAACTGTCTCTCAGTATAGGAATGAGAGAGCAGGGGTTGATCAGGCAATGAGCTTCCCTGGAAGGGCAGGTGAAATTAGAAGGGGCTCCAAGAAACGCTGCTTATTAGGCTGGGTCTACAGTCCTTTTTTACCTTGCTGTTTGCACTGTTATAAAAGCATCTATTTGTTCAGCCGGTCTGTCCGAGGGAGATACTCCGTGGGCTTAAAGCAATTCGCCTGTGGCTGTGGTACTGAAGGGAGCTTGTGTACTGTGATCATCTCAGAGGCACCGATGGGTCTTTGCACTGTCAACTCCTTTCCCATTGGGTTTCTGTTCTCTAATGCAGCTTTTCTCAGATATTGAGCAGGGAGATAGGGGAGAGATAACCATACCTGACCGCTGCAAAGGAAAACTAAAGCCTTGTGTACTCACTTCCTTTCCTTTCATTAGTACAGCTAAATATCCCACAGCATCAGGATTTTACAGGTAACATGTGTGATACTGTTTTTCCATTGTTACTGTGGCTTAGGATTTTTTTTCAACTTTCAATTTGTGCTGCACATTGATAGCCATGAAGGAGCGTATACAGCCCGCAATAGCTCCTTGCTGAATATTGTCAGAGAATGTATTTGACTGAATTGTGTCCTGGAAGAAAACAGAAGGGCAAAGCTGCAAATTTGCCACTTTGCTGGCTTTCCCATTACATCTTGAGGGCGAGTTCCTGATACACAGTGGTAGCTTTATAGTCAAATCCCAGGAGCAAGCTGCCTCTGGCATTTATCACTGACATACAGATAGCCATAGAAAGTTGGCTGTGTCAGCAACACAAAACATTGGCCAGAAGCCTACCAGTGTGACCCTTTGACTGGTTAAGAGAAGTTCTTCCACTGGAAGGATTTACTGATCACTCAGTTTAATTGATTTGCACAAAGACGGCAGTGGCAGCATTGTGTAAACAGGAGGCAGAAGTGAGTAGTTTCCATTTGCTTCTTTGCATAATTATTTACCAGTGTAGTGCTGTAATTCAGTGTAGCCTCCTGAAAAACCTAAGCTTGTTGTACTGCATGAGATTTTTTTCTTTGCGTGTATGCCAATATTTTTATAAGAACAACAGAATTAACTCGATTATACTGCGTTGACTTCAAATACCAGATAACAGTAGCATACATCACCTCTTAAAAATACTTCTAACTGTAAACTTTGAAGTGTTTTCTAGCCTTTCATTTGGTTATTTTCATATTCAGCTAGAAGTAAAGTCTATTCTAGTAGAGATCTCTGAAAGGGAGGTGTTATTAACAATTCATTCTCTCTGGGTTTTGTTAATTTTTTCATGCATGGAAATTTTTAAAAAAGGAAATATTTATGATAGTTGTTCTGTAGTATTTTCTTTTTTTTTCTTTTTTTACCCCTATATCTGCCTGGGTACTTTTTTCTTTGCATCTTTTGTAATTTGTCTTTGCACAAGATGCACAGAATTTCAAGGCAAAAAATGGGCTTCATTAACAAACGTGAAACTGAAGGTGATATCTTAATGTTACTCTTAAGCTGCAGAGCACAGGCGTACCGTAGCATGTTTCTGCACAATTTTATTCAAGCTATCTTAGAAAAGAAGGACATTTAAAAAGTAATTATTAAGCATGACATTTCAATTTTTTTAAAAAATACAGATAGATATGGAGCACCTATTGATTGACATCTGCACGTAATCCAACTTATCGGATTTAACTAAATCTCTCTTTGAAGTGTTGTTAGACTGAACTGAGATGCTTTCATGAAATTTCACAGTAGATCATAATGGATTTTTCTACTTTGTCATCTATTGAATAAAATGTATAAACTTAAACTCTAAAATGTAAATAGAAAAGGCAGAAAAATACACTCTTTCTCTGAAACTTGCTTTGTGATTAAATCATTCTGTACATGTTCTGAGAGTTACTTCTTTATTTTATCTCCTTACAGTGTATACTTCCTAAAGGGCAATGCATCAGAATATTCTTGAGAGCAAATACTGACGAAATTAGAGTTTAATCAGTGCACTGGGCTGGGTTTATAGATTTTGTCTAGTCTGTCTATCTTTTTCACGTGTTAACATTTTTTTTCACTTTTCATAGTGTTTTCTAGTGCTGTATGTTATTTTTTACTTTACTTTCTATTGATTAGTACATGAATAACTGTTGGCACCATACTCTGCTGGCACCATGTTCCCAGTACATTTCTGATTCGTGATTTGTTTATTTCTCTGCTTTTGCATAAAATTTTGCCTTCATAGTGTTTGCCTATCACATATAATTGTAAAGATGGATTTTAGTTGATAAGACATTCAATCATAATCACCAAATGTGCATTCTGTGTATTAGTTGAATTAATATCTGAAATCATCGTTTCATCTAGCATAGTTGGCTTTTAGTGTTGTGTATTTATTTTGCTCATCTTTCATTCATTGTCATATTTAGCCCTGCAGTATTTAACCACCTAGTTGGTAATTCAGTCAAAATAAGACTTCAGCTACTGAACTGAAAATACACCCAAAAATATTTCCAGACTTTATGGATTTATTGATCCCTTTATGAAACATTTCAAATTAGAGATGTCAGCTTCTTCTACTGACAAACGATTTGGATGGTATATTGAGTTGGAGAGGCAGTACATAAGTAATAAAGTAACAACTTTATTTTGGTAGCTTTTTTGAAGCTCCACTGTAAAGAAATGAAGGGTATGTTGGCATGTTATTTGAGCTACTATGCTAGGAGCATCTGGAGCCATACCCTGCATCTGGTTAGCACAGGTGATAGTCACAACGTCAATTCTACATTCAGTGTGGACTGGAGGAAGCTTGCCTGAGCAAATGGGCTGTACAAAATCATTTTCCTCTACATTTCCATTGAGATTGTTACCCAAGGTAGCTGCAATTAAAATAAGTTTGAGATTTGCCTACATGTCTTACACTTTTCTGGATGTAAATTTGAAATTCCCAAAGGCACTTAAGTGGGTAAAGACTGAGTACTATGAAACAGCTGTGGAAACAGAACGAAGAAATAAGCATGTTTAAAAAATAAAGTTGGTGGGATTGCCTCTTTGACAGAAGTCTTTCAAAAATATACAGATGTGCAAAGCAGAGACTATGAATGCGCTAAAGAGCATAGTGGCCATTGAAACAGTACACATAATTGTATAAGAAAGTAAGAAGCTGGTGTGTATAGTGACAGTAATAAAGCAAAATAAGAGATTGCTTTTGCCCTTTGTGTTACTCAAAGAACTACTAAGTGCTAGGAGGAAAATGTTAATGGAAATGAGAAGCAAGGATCTAAACCACAGTGCGTCCAAGTATCAACAGTTTACAGGATAAAGATAAGAACAGTAAAAGATAAGGAACAAAAGAATTCTCCTGACAATTACTTCAGGTGAATTGAAACACTTTTGAAAGAGAAAAAATAATATGAGGAAAAGAGGTCCAGTAGTAAATTAGGTGAGGAATGGAACTGCTGAATCCTTCTAGTTTCTACCCGAGAACCACGTCTTCCAGGCAGGGGAGAAAGACACCTTGTTTTAAATGCTCCTTTAGAAAACAATTCTGCCTTGCTGCTTTTTTCAACAGAAACAGATTCTTTTTACTTTTATCCCCTTCATGTCCCTGATGTAGCAAAGGGAATAGTTTCTTATTTCTACTTAGTTATCTTACTGTGGGTAGTTCATAAAGATTATAGTACACCTCGCCTTTCCCTACCTACACAGGTGAAGGCTACACCAATAAATACTGTTTTTCATCTCAGTGTCTCTCAAACTGCATCCAGCTGTGAGACCAGAGGTGTGGCAGGACGGAGCCTCGGTGCCTTGCACCTCTCTGAAGGCAAATCACAGAGAGTTTCACCTGTGCTGGGAATCCGGAGGCATAGCCTCTGACTTCTACGCTCTGCTCGAACTGCCTTCCGCCTTATCAGTTCTTTGAAAACGCTGTAAATCTTAATCAGTTTACAAATTTCAGGATTTTTAATCTCAGGAGACTTTAGCCTGAGACTTCACAGGATGAGATTTATACCTCCGATAGGAACAGTTTAGCCTTTATTATGTGAGGTTTGATTAATTCACTTTCTAAGTATGTCAGTATCTTTTGCACTGTGTGTTTTTATTAGGTAGTTAACACAAGATAGCTAATATGTCAGTGAATCACTGTCAGGGCGCAGTGGGGCGGCTGCCCCCGTGCTATGCCGTGCCAAGCACCACGCGAGGCGAGGCAGCCACCCCGGCGGCAGGAGCCAGGGCCAGCCACGCTGGGCAAGTCCCGGTGGTGGGGCAGGTCGAGGTGAAGCCAGGACCTCGAGTCGGGGTCCAGGAGACGCATGGCCAGGCACAGGCATGGCTGCAGCCCCTCAGGCACCGGTGAAGGGCAGCTCACCAGTGAGGGGGGCTGGTCCCACAGCTCACAGCATGGTCCACTGGTGCGCTGCACCGCAGCGGGGCTGGCCCTGTGCACAGAGCCTGATGTTAGCCACTCAGTCTGGCCTTCCAAGGTCCTTCTTACTGCCTGGTGATTTTTCAGCTGCGAGGAGCTCTGATTGCAGTCTCAAAGGAAGAGCTGTGCAGAAGGGGTTATAAAATTTTCACTGTACAAGCAATAAAGATGGAAGAGTGTACGATGTTTTTGCTCAGCTTCCCCATGCGTGCCTGTGCTGTCTCCACATCTTCAAGCTCTCACTGTCACAGGCGAGTTGCAAAATTTTCTGATCCTTGCTGCAAATTGGCCCTGAAGTGCCACAACATCCCAGGAGCTTTGTTTATATCTTATCGGTCAAAAATAAAGAGGCCTGATACATCTAGTTATTTTGAACAGTGATGAAATGCAGTAAATAAATGTCACCCTTGATGCTAGTAGAAGTAATACAAGAATATTTTATAGGCATCTGCTGTATATTCTGAAATGCTACCTAAATTTAAGATAGTTGAAAATGCAGAATACCGCATAGGGATTTTTATGCTAAATATACGAGTGAAACAATTCCAAGAAGGGGTATGGAAATGTTAAAATGTTGTTTGAGTGCTACCATGGCTTGACTAACAATGTTCAGAACATCCTCAGTTCAGAATTGTTTGTGTGAGGTTTGATTTCAGTCCAGGTTCTGCAATATGCTCACGTGTTTTCTGTAGTCTTCCATAGCTGTTGTCTACCTTAACAAATAACTGAGTAGGGTAGGACGGGATCAGTAGGTCAAGCATTTTGTATTGAGGCACCACCATCCTTAGTATATGCAGTTCAGGGATTTTACCTTGGGCTAGATTTAGTCTGGTCCATGGACTGAGGTGGTCTATACTATATATATATAATTCAAAGCTGTCCAAGGGACCGCTCCCCCTTAGGGGTTAAAGTGCATTTCGTGCACATCTGGTTCAGTTTTCTTCACAAGGAATCTAGTTAAAGTGCACCAAAACTGCTCTGGAAACCTGACCCTTGTACTGAAAAAAGGAGAAGTGGGGTGATTCTTTTCAAAACTACTTTAGTACTCTGAACCAAAATGCTAATGTAAATACAGCTTACGTATTCTGTGTATGTAAATGTTTGAAAACTAGTAATGCTCATCTGTAACATAATAAGACTTGTGATTAATGATAGCACTGTGTTAGTGGTCGAAACTGAGAGACTACTTTCAAATAACATATAATCCAAACCCAAGTCTAATTTTGTTCTTCAGGGTGTAATTGATGCATGTTTTAATGCTTATTTTTAGATCCGTACTCAGTATCCAGGGGGAACTGGCAACAACTGGGCTGGCTACTTGCTTTAATTAAAAGACTGTAGAAAAAAAATAATTATCTGGTGACACATTATTCATGCCTCTTTTTTTTCTATAATTTATTTTGATTTTAGAGCATCACAGGTAGCTGATCTTTATATGGACTGTGTGGCAATCTAAAGTGAATACAGTATTCCAGGCTATGGTTATGGAACAGCAAAAAGCAATATATCAGCTGTAAGAGGAGAAATGGGGCTTTGGAATAGCAGGAACAGAAGCTGACATTGGGAAGAATATAGTATATCTTTAATATCCTTAAATAGAAGTTTGGGTTTTTTTCTTAGTTTCCTGGAACAGCTGAAATTTTACCACACCTGTTGAGGAATCAGTAAGTACAATAATACCTAAATGGCTGATAGCTAGATGTTTTCAGCATAAGAAATGTTTTAGTTCTGTAAAAAGACAGAAAAACTGGCTGACAGATCTACTCTACGCTCCCCACCTGTGCTTGATAAATAGAGGATAACAACAGTTATTGCTTTTAAGTGTATCTTTTAAATCTTTGTCATTTTCTCTAAACTTCTTTTTGTTGCCAGACAGAACAGATGTTTGGGAGAGGGGGGGAACAAAGGAAATATTTGAAAGAATCTGCGTGTTCATATTGGTAAAACAAGCAAATTCATGAAAAAAAAAAATAGATTTAAGGAGCTGGAAGCTGCATTCTGCCCTAGCTGATGGAGTGAGAACGTTGTGTTGCATACTGTATATTGGCAATCGGCTATCATCGTTACTTTGAAAGTCAAATAGCTTTAAATCAGAGCTTCAGCTTATGTTGGGAGACATTTAAGCCTTTTTATTTTCCATTCTTTTTTTCCAACATAAACGTCAGTCATGCAGCCATTTTCTATTACAAATTTGAGAACGCTTCAGAGAGGGGCTGATTTCCTTCCATGTTAAGGTAATCCTGTAAAGGTCACCAGCTAACCAGTGTGAGCTTCCAAGATAAGGTACCAAAAGTGAGTAGTTCTGTATTATGTGATCGGATATTTGAGAGCTTTCTTTGAAGTTTGCAATTCCTTTGCCAGCTAGTCCCCAGTTTGCCAAAGCTGACCTAATGATAAGTTGCTGGTAACTTGTGTTAATTACAGAAGCACTGTAACAAACCTCCTAAGCTTGTTGTCTCTTGGTCAGACATTAGCCTAAAATCTGAGAGGAAAGTTAATTGCATTGAATGTTTCAGATCCAGCTGTTTGCCTGACAAGTGGATGGCTGCTCTTTATGTTTTCTAAGAGGCCAGTGGAGTTACCAGGCTTTGCTGGGATTTACGTTCTCCCGTAGCATTTAAGACTGTAAGCCAATAAAGGTGTGGATTTGGCTTTGTTACATTACTTTCTGAAATGAATAAGGATAAAAAACATGAATGATGTTGGTTTCTCATTTCATAAGTGAAAAGCAAGCTCATAAGCTCGTATTTCGGTTTCCTGTTGGTATTTTTTACCTAAATTGCCACAGAGACTATTAGCTGCTCAAAAGCAGTTTGTTAGTGATAGCGTTAAGTGATCATACTCATAGTGTTAAGGGACCATTTTGACTTATTTTGCTACAAGCAGTCTTGCAAAGCTTTGTACTGTTTTTTTTTTAATTATTTTTCAACATGCATTTGTAACTTTTCAGAAATTTCATTCTGAGGAGTTAGTTTAAAAAAGGAAAAAAGGCTACTCTGGTCAGCCTTCAAAACAGACTGTTCTTTCCATTAGAAGAGTCAGATCTCTGAGGTTATCCTTGTGCCCTTTATGTTGCCTTCGCATGTTTGCTCTTTGTGTGGAAGGACTGTTCCTAGAAGCAGCAAACCAGCTTGACCTCACTGCTGGGCATGCCCATAGGCTCGGCTGAAGCGCCATGAACACTTCCCTTGAGAGCTAGACTGAAGGCCCTGCGTTTCTCAGCTCCTCCCAAGTATATTTAATACAAACTACCAAACAGACAGGATGGTAATTGCAGCTGTTGGTCACTGTCAGCATACTCTGCCTTGGACCACTGCTGTAGCTGAACTGCTCTCTGTTCCTTTTCTGATTCCCTGAGCTACCCAGGCATTCCTCCCTCCCTTTAGAGCTCATTCCTTAGCTGGGAATTACGAAGAAAATTTCCTTACACCTATTTTTTCCCCTGCTAATAAGGGGCTCTGCAATAGAAGAGAAAGCTCATTAAAGCTGTAAGAGTTTGAAGAAGGAAATAAAACCAAACAATTAAGGAATCTCATAGAATTTCAGCATTACTGACATAAACTCCTGCAATAAAGAAAAATAGGACTTTTTAACATCCGCTCCCTGATTTAAAATTAGTTTCTGTTTCCATTGTTATAATATTGAGGATTAAAAACATTTTTCCAGGGTTTTCTGATGAATCTGTGGCTGACTACCAATGCTGTGTTATTTATCTGTTTCTAAAAGAAACAGGTGTTCAGACAGACAGACCTACAAACATGCCTAAATGAAATGTATGTTCACTAGCTGCTATTAAGGTGTTAAATTATATTACTGATCCAAACTGGTTTTTATAGTTGAAGACTTTGTCAAGAAAAGAAACAATCTCAGAAAAAGACCCGCTGGTCACCTTCAAGACTGCAACAAATTAGCTCAGGGATCTTAGCTCTCATTCAACTGAGTTGACTTCATTTAAATAGTCTTCACATCGCCATTAGTGAAGTATTAGTGTGGTAAAAGAGAGGACTGCTGGAAATGGAGATGCCAGATCCACCACCATGCTGCATAGTAGTAACCATGTCTCCAGAGCCACAAAATGCTCGAAACATCGGAGCACTGAGGACTAATAATTTTACCAGCTGACAAAACCCCCCCTGCTGAGATTCAGTGTCTGCAGACAGCTGCAGTATGCTATGGCTGGACTCCCCTGATTCGTTTGTGTTGACCTGTAATGTATTTGAACAGCAAGCATTTTTCTAGCCTTGTCTTTAATTTATGTACATTGGAGATTTTGAAGGAAAGGATTCTTTGATTTTAAGTGTATTTGTGTCTCATTTTCTATTTTAATTTTCAGGCAATCGGCACTGTATCTATTGATCCTCAAGGATGGTATCTTATAACTTTTTGGCACATTGCCCTGTGTGTTCTGCATGTGGTCCCTACCTATCTATTCATTAGCTATTACTTAATTGTGGAAGAAAGAGAAACTTTGCTTATCAAATTGATTTTGACATCAATTCCCTGGTCAAAAAACAGTCTGGAATGTCTTTAAAGAGCTATGGACAGCAAATCACCTGCCACACTAACAGGAAAAACTGCTGCCGACAACTCCACCACTCTGTGCTTTGAAGGTGAACAAGGTGGTTTTTGTCTACCAACTTCTGTTGCATCCTACTATCACTAAAAGCACATTCAATTCAGTATTGTTTTCAGAGGATGTATGCAAAAATTTATTTCCTCTCTTTCAAAGCACCTGGGACTGCAAATATTGATGCTAAATGGACTTTCAAGTGGATAAGGATGTGCAAGATCAGACTCCTCATTGGCACTACTATTGACTCTGCTGAAATATTGTAAAAAAGTTAATTTGGTTGTAAATGAAAATTTCCTTCCCATATGTTTTCTTGATCTGAGTTAGCAATTTTTTTTCCTGCTTTTTGGCCTAGTGCTCCAGAAAAACAAAACAGAAAAGAAAAGGAAATACTTTGAGCTACCATTAATGTCTAAATATCTTCCAACTGAATCCCAGTTATTGAAAAGCCCCATTTGTCTTGAATTGAGGTAACTTCAATAGTGTTTGAGTCTCTCATTAATAAACTATATAAATAATTTTGTAGGTACTGAATTAAAATTCATTCAGTGGTGGGATCACAATCTTCTTCTAAGAAGTGTATCCAAATACTGCAAGAGGGAACAGGTTTTTAATGTAGTTTAAAAATGGAGATACAATACTTGAAATAATATAAAAATATTTTTGAACAGATTTATAAGATTGCATGTAAAAAATAAGAGTGGCAATGAGTAGTACTGATATTGCCATTGAATGCAGTCCCATAGAATTACATATTCCTGTATAAGACATAAAATGACAGGTATGTATTTTAAGAAGTAATTATCTACAAAAGCTAAATTTTAAGAACACTTTAATTTTTAATATCATTGTAATTTTTAATGTAGTTGTAATTTTTAGTAATTTTCTCAGGAACATTTCATGTTTTACTTGGAATTTTTTTTCCAAGCCTTCAGTGTTTTCATACAGTACTGTAATATAAGCTCTGGATGTGATTTCATAAATTCATTCGGTAACATCTTTTCTGTATAAAAATGGTACTTGAACCCTAATTTTATATTAGTTCTCATTTTAACTCCTTTTTATGTGCTTACATTCCATTTGCCTTGAAAGTGTGACTTTGATATTTAACCTTAACTACTCACAGAGACATGAACAACAGAAGAAAATAGTAGATTTTGGCATAATAGCCTCAATCTATTGGGTCCAAATACATTGGGTCCAAAATTTAATAGGACACTTTTGACTGATTGCTCCACAAATACTCAATCAATGTATATCATCACTTCATCACAGCTAGCTAAAAAGGTTAGCTCTGGAATTAAAGAAAGAATGTTCTTTAATGTCTCTAAACAAGTTAAGCATACTTTTTTCATCTTAGATGTAGTAAGTACAAAGCCAACGTATACAGTGAAAATGCAGGCATTTCAAATTGACTGATGTTTACAAGCAATAGTTTCACCACTCTTTGAAGGGCATTCCTACCCAGCTAATAAGATGGATTGTCTTGTTTTACAGCCAGCTTCAAAGGTATTGGATGAGATGCCAAAGTTTCTGATGAAAATATTTCAGTTGTGATGAAAGGCTCTTTTAAAATGTTGGACTTTCTTTTCCCCTTCTAATTTTCACTAAAGCTCAAAGCTGTCAAACTATTTCATTCTAAAAGTCAGCATTTATCTACTTCCTCATGAAGACCAACTTCCATCCATGAGAAAAAGTTTTTAAAAAAATCAGTGGAATTGCTTGAGAGTGGAAAGAGGAAGGATGAAAGGACTATTAATGATTAGAATCAGGATATCTGTCCTACCAGGCTTATTTTGTACTTTGACAGTTACCTTTGATTATTTTTCATAAGCAAAGGTTAAAAAAAGAGTTGGACAGTTAAAAAAAACGGTTTAGATTTTCATGGTTTCATTTTTTTCCTGCAGTGTGTTTTAGTCTAGTGTCTCCTGAGATCCCTTTTAATTTTCATGGCATCACAGCTTTCTCACTGATCTAAATGGATGTTGACATTTGAAGTTTGTTGATTTACAAAATGTCAGATAATTATAAGGAGAAAATGAATTACATCCTCCTTTCTCCAAATGAATGTTAGTATCATGTACTAACCTGGGATTATGAAAAAGTTAGTTATTACTTGCATGTTGTAAAACAGCATTTTATTATGAACCTGTGAGCCTTCCTGTAGTCTTATAGGGAAAGCTACAGTTTTATTTCATTTTTTTCCTTTTGCGTTTAAAATATAAATAGAGCTTTTGGTAATTTTTTCAGGAAACTTTCTCATAATGCCTTAAAATGTCTAGTTTTGGAAAAGGTTATGGTAGTCATTCTGAAGAAAATTGTCAAAAACCTGGGGAAATTTATACTGTGCAATGACAGACAAAAAAATATGCAAAAGTGAAAGAGAATGCTTTTATCTTCCTCTTTCTGTTCACAACATGCTGAAAATATTATTACTAGGAGTGACTTCCCTTCCAATTAGTTTTTGTACTAACCATTTTATTCTGATCACTCGAGCCCTTTGCTGAATGTGAGTCTGTGTATACAATACCTAATTCAATAATGCTGTTTCTTTTTTTTTTTCATGGTGTTTTGCTTGGCGGACCACTCTGTGTATTTTGACATTCTGTAGGATTATTCTCAGCCTTATTCACTAGTGGCATTGATTTAATTCTTTATTTTAAAAAGATATATGCATCTCTCTGACCACACAGTATGCAAGTGCAAAGCTGCAGATCTGCCATAACAGGATGCAGTAGGCTCTAAGCATTCATTTCAAAATTTCCTACTGTTCCACAGATAACTTGCCAAACTGTGGGAAGAATGTAAGTAGGAGCTATGGTAGTGTACTGCTGTCCTTCTGATCATTCGTGCAGCTTGAAATATTATTTCTGAGATGGAGGGAGGGAAAATTCCTCATTTATATGTAGTCATATGAACTATGAATCCACATTGTTATCTTTGAAATGTCAACATTATCCTTTTAAAATGGTTGAAGTAACATGGGCATAAGAATAGTAATGTTATCTAGGAGAGCTGGAAATTCATTCTGCCATTTGCCTTTTGGTGATATTTCTCTGTGCCTTGTATTTTCTTATCAATCTTATCTATTGCAGGCTCTTTGTGTCATTTTTTTTTTCCTCTGAGCAGAGTCTAGTAAAAAGTAGCCCCAATTTCAGCTGAAAGCTTCAAGCACTGCTGAACTATGAACAATAATAATTTAAATTAAACTGAATTGGTTAGGAAAAAATGTGGTTAGGTGGATTTTTCAGAAGAGTAGGAGAGCTGGCTGCCATCCAGAGCGCCCTTTCCCAAGTTCATATTGGAAATAAAAAAGAGCCATTTCCTCCTTAAAGCCTTGATCTCTTAAGTCTCTAAGCTATTTATCACAACTTGTTAGGTAGCCAGAGCTCCAGCTGCACCCATCCTGGCTGCCAGAATCTCCATCTCAAACCTGACAACTTCTACAGTTATTCATAGGTTTGAATGTTTCAATCTGTGACCTTTTGAAAATTTGTGGCAGCATGAAATTCAGTTAGTTACATATCTAAATGAATACATAAGGGATCCTAAAGTGCTTGTATTATTCATTTTCACATTAATTTCATAATACTTTTTTTCTTAGTATACTTGAAGTTGGGGTGGCTGGAAACATCTTTTTTCTGTATGGAGCAGTGTTTGAGTTTTAGCATTTTACATAGGAAGTCCGTACAAAAGGATTGTATATCACCCACATCACTTCTCCTGAGATGTTCATGAGTTGCAACTATCACGATGACAGCTATTATATCTTGACAGAAAACAGCAAAGTTAGTTAAAGATACTTTTTAAAGAGTAAAAGTATTGCTTTTTTGTTTTCTGTTTCATTTATTAAGCATCAGAAGAGATGTCATTTTTGATGATCCTTTTATTGGCAGGTACCAAAACACCATACACACATAAAGTCTTCAAAGCATCAGTTCCAAAATCACTACCCTTTTTCAGAGAATGAAACCTTAAGTTAAACAGAAGGCTTGAATATTTTCAAATATGAGTTCATTTCTCCAGCCTCTCCTGCTGGGAAACATATGGTGGCATAGCAATGAAGTGGCTTTTCACCAACTAGATTTATATGCTATACTACAGGATCAAGCAAAACCAGAATGTTTTCATTAATCTCATTCTGGGAAATTTGATGAGATGTTAAATAACAACAGCGTCCAGGTACTTCACTACTGAACATTTTTGCAGAACATGAGGTGGCATCACCTGATGGTCAGGTGATAGAATTAGGTACTGAGCGCTTTAGGAAAGTTTAGCTATTGCTCACAGCATGATTTTGTTCTTTCAGCAGATTTTATTTTAGGAATTGTTCCTTAAAAACTTCAGAAAATACTTCAGTGATAAAAAAGTTGACTTAAAATTTCTTTTCCATTTGTATATAAGAATAGACTGTGAAAACAACACCTTTTTTAACATTTCAAAACACAGTAAGAAACAGCAGGTATTTCAAAATTGACAGCCAAACTGTATTTTCTATAGGTCTGCACAAAAATAAAGGAAGGTAAAATAAAATGAAGCATAAACAGATCTGTAAGAACAACTTTGAAATACACTTTTGGTTTTTCAGATGAACACAGAGACCTAAGGAAAGTTATTAATTTTGTCATTCAGTTAAGGGATTATATAGGGACTAATCCAAAATACAGTTGTTTATATGTAATGTTTAAGACATTGATTTAAAGTTCCAGTTGTCAAATGTCTTTGACAATTACAATGGTGATTTCTTTGTCATTTAAAACAGATTAGTTCTTCAGTATATGTACAGATAATATATTGCTTTTTTTTCAATAATTGCATTCCTTTCTGTACAGCATTTTACTTACTAGTCCATTGTACTTGTTCATCACTTTGAAAAATGTTAGCAGAGTTCCGTGAGATGAATACTCATGCATGAACACGAGTTCTGTTCATGCAATGAACGGAAAATATTTCAATGTTTTACCACTTTATAGAAAATCCAAATAATGAAGATGTGAGGAAATGGAGACCATATAATATAATGCTCCTTAATAATTAAGTAGAAAAAAAATTGCAAAATAATTTGGAATGAGTATTCTACACTGATTCTTTACCCAGAAAGTGTGATCTAGAAATTCTGGTATTTGGCTTCATGCTGAAACAACAATCTAACCAGAAAACTAACCAAAAATGTTTTCTTACTAATAAAAGGCTAATTTTGTTCTAGTTAGACTAAAAAATTCTTCTGTATTTCTGAGGTTTATTTCTTGTGTGTTTGTCTTTTTCCTTCATCGTATGTAACTCTGTATATCCAGTTATTCTTTGTCCATTCAATAGTGCTCATGTACTTGCTGTTAGTATAGATAACAACCTTGAGAGTGTGACCCCCCCAAATTTGCAAGTGATTGAAGATCCATCTTTTAGACAGATAAAATATAAAAGAAAATGTCTTTCTATAATTGAGCATGAAAATCCTATTGAGCTTTATAACTTTCCTTGGATAGCAAGTTTATCATCTTCATTTGTAAATAGTAGATTCGGTTTTGAATAGAGGATTAAGACTACTTTCAGAGCATGTAACCAAACAACTAGTAATCCTTAGTGTCTTCTTAGTTCTATAATAGGCAGTTTAGAATCAGAGCATTTTGATGTCAGCTCAATGTCTTCTGAATTAGATTTACTGTCATGTGATAAAATGTAGCATCTTTAATCAGAAAAAAAAGTAATAGAATTTAATGCAAGCAGCAATCTTTTTGGGTTAATGACATCAAAGACAAGGATACCCTGTTTCTATGAAATCAAGCATGAAGGCCCAACACAACAATCTGATTTGCAGCAGTAAAATGGCAGTGTGCTCATTCTAAGCCAAGGGAAAAGGAGTGAAATATGGAATGACTCTTTATGGCTTTCACTATTGCAGTTATTCCTAGCAGCCCTGGTAATTACAATAAATGGTTTAGTTTTTACTTTCTGAACTCTGAAGAAGGCATTACATTGGTCACAATACTTTGCTTCCCATTTTTTCTCAGCTATTGTTGAAAAATGGGAGGAAAGGAGAGTGATCGGAGAAATATAAACAATATAATTGGTACAAATGAATCTTTGTTTTACATGCTGTAGTCTTTCTTTACCTACTTTATATTTTTTACTTTAAATCTACTTTCATTCTTACTGATGAAGTGGTTGGCTTCACAAGATATTAAAATATAGCTATGAGTCTCAATGTTGATGCCATAGTCTTCCAGATTTCATCATTTGATTCAGTTGTCGTAGATTCGTTTCACATTCTGTAACTTGTTAAGCAGTTAGATTTCTGGCTGTAAAACAATTTTTGAGTCATTTTATGCTCCAGCAGTATGAGTCATAAAAGTAAGAAGACGCTGTCTTATGTCAAGATTGTAGGGCTTCTTAAATGGTTTGTGTATAGAGAGAGGCTTTCTTGTGATTTAGAAACTGTCTATGGTAGGCTTCGCACACCTGATAAACCTGGTGCAATTGGTCAAGCATTTTGCTGCATAGTTCTTTTGCTCCTTGCCTCTTTACCAACCTAGAATTTTTCCATATATGAGGAAAGATTAATTCACCACCAACCAATATAAGAAGGGTTTTTCAAAAAAATAATATTGTCGTGGTTTTGGCCAAATTGGCGAATGGCCAGCAACAGATGCTCCCCCTCAGCCTCTCCTGCATGGAGAGGAGGAGGAGAGATAAAGGGATTTATGAGTTTAGAAGAAACTAAACTACTTTAATGAAATATTAATAATAAAATAAAAAGGAAAATAATGAAATAGATACAGTATATACAAAACTGTATTAAGCCCCCAGGATGATGTCACCGGCAGGCACTGGGGAAGTCCCAGGCTGGAATCAGCGACGGGTGGGAACTGGGTTCCAGAGTTGGAGTCAGGAACACACGGATTGGGATCAAAGGCAGATGAACAGACAGGGTCCTCCTTGGACGTTGGCCAATGAAGAAAAAGGGCTGACCCTTTGATCCCTCAGTTTTTATACTGAGCATGGGGCAGATGGGGTGGAATACCCCTGTTGGTCAGTTTTGGGGCACCTGTCCTGTCCGCTCCTCCCTGCAGGTGGGACCCCTCTACGCCCCTCCGCTTCTGACCCTCTAACGGGGCAAATAACAAAATTATCTGAGCTTGGTTGTTATAGCAATGAGTATAAGCAAAAGCCTCTCTGCATACCATTCCTTGGCACAAACTGTCTCATCACTCTGAACAAACCTCTTTAGACACAACGTGCTGTTAATTTCAGAGAGTTAGAAGAGGCCTAGCTAAGAAATAAAATTACTGAACAGAAAGTTGGTTCCGTTTTACCTCAAACCAGGACAAATATGAAAGTAGGCTTTTATTTCTATCTTTTTGCTCCACCAGACAGTGCTGGGATGCATGTACACACTTGAGAAAAAATTTTCAAAACCGTTCAACCTTGTCTGTTTTCTGCTTCCATTGAAGTTCAGAGTGAAAGTTAGTGAGAACAATATTTGACTAAAAGCAGAATTTCTAAGAATTCCAGGTGTGAGCTAAGTATATTTATTTTATAAAAAGAAAAGGAGATGCTAAATCGCAGAGATTAAGTTCCTAACAACTTAGAATTGTTTTTTAGCTAGTCTATTTAATTAAGAAAGAATGAACTCAGGACTGTATAATGCCAGCCTATGTTAAAAGTACCCTCTTCCAAATTATTGTCACTCCTTATCAAAGGCAGATTGAAAATAGCATTTCTTTTTTATTGAAGCTATGCGTGTTTGGAGAAGAATTCTCTTAGCTTTTACTTGAAAAAATATCTGCATTAATACTGTTCCTAATAATTTAGTTTGATATCATGCTCAGAAGTCAGACTCTCCTAAATGACATAGTTCCTGGAGGAACGTATTTCTGTCTTTTCCAGATAACATAATCAGCAATATTCTACCACTATTCTGTTATAAGAAATCAATTAGTAAAGAAAATTAAGCAACATAAACATTGGAAATATATCCTAGCATGTTTTTAGATCAAGTTCCACTCAGTGTGCATGCCTAGACTATAGAATAGAACCTATGGATGGATAGCAACTTTCTTAAAGGTTTTTTCTAAAACTGTGGGAACAAATAGCCCAAAGACATTACTAAAAATGTAAGCTCAAAAAGTCAATACCTTAAAAATAAGATCATATGTGAAGTATGGGCAGAAGCAATGTCACAAAACCCTGTTGAGTCTGCACCAGATTATAGTTATCATGCTGGAGAATGCACACAGAAGTTTACATTTCAAGAATGAAACCAGCAAGACAGATTATTTCATTTTTATTTTACTTTAGTATTTTGTTACTCACAAATCTTAACAAGATAATAGTGACTTCTGTGTAGGTTAACAGCTGTGAGCTTTTGCCTAAAAACTTTCAGTGGTGATAATTGCATGAATAGTTGCTGAATACTTGCATGTATTAAACATTTAACATTACTGTAGCTGAGTGATTATATTGGAAAGAATAAGGATAGTAAGCAGACAAGAAATGAGGTTCTATATGTGGGAAACGTATCACTAAGTGATGCAAAACTGTACACTCAGTATGTCTAAAAATTTGCCATGCATTATTTTCTTTTCATGGCAAACTCATATTAAAATAGTGCTAACCTTCCCAGTAGCACTTGTTGATTCCCACTGTCTTTTTATCAGAATTGGAGAAACGAAAGCAATACCTTATTCACAGGGAATCCAAGAAAATTAGAGACACTAGAGAAATTTCCAAAGGGCAGATGTGGTAGAAGTTAGAATACAGGTTCTGAGTATGGCAAGGAAGTTTCCTAAGAGTAAAAACCACTTTATTACTGAAACAGGCCAAAGTCAAATTGTTGCATTGATTGAAGAGGATACTTGCATAGAAGTGGTAAAAATAAATAGAAGAAATGCTGCAGATCTCATTGTAATAAATTTTGCCATATGATTTGAAATTCAGGTTTTCAGTTGAATGAGTTTACAGTATTGAATTTCCCTTCAATTTCTGACTGAAATAATTTCATACAACCTCCCCTACTTATTGAGTGGAAGGGTCATAAATTTTAACAGATCTGTTATATAAATGATGCATCTGAGATGAGCAGAGTAGAAATACCTTTATAAATGAACAGATGTGGCTGTGTTTGAGATACCATGGCATTGCTGTGAATAGGGAAAGCTTTACCACTACAACTTTGCCACTGGTTCCACCTATCTGTAGTGAAATACTGGATCCACTCAAATTAGTGTCTCAGTTCCCACAGATTTTATTTTCTTCTATTGCCTGGTTTCCCACTATTGTTTTAGGGTCCAAAACAGCTGCTGCTTGCCTGAGTACTCTTGTCATGTTAGGTCTGATCTAAAATAGTAAGGTAAAGTTCTAAGATAATGAATGCCATAATACTGAGGAAAGAAGTACCTTTCAGGCAGCACTTGGAGAAGAAACTAGATAGTTGACCTTTTTTGCCAGCTTCTGGAGTCCTGTGGACTGACGGGACACTCAGCTTCACATCTGAAAGCAAGGTGAGAATCTTTTAGCAGTCCCCTCTGTGACCTAATACCCTCTGGGGATATTAGGTCACAGTCATCCTAAGTGTCTTTATCCATCCTTCCTGAAAGCATAAAGGACTAAAAAACCCAGAGTCCCTTCCTTTTAATGCATAATAAAATGAGATGGGGCTATATAAATGTTCTTGATTTTTTTATAGTATCTATATTAAATAGTAGATATTCCTTCAACCTCATTCTGTTTTGTTTATCAGCATAAACTCAGCTTCATCAATTCTTGTGTTTCTACATTTATAGTTACTGTGGCAGATCTGCATAAGGCTGTATGACTTAAATCTTCATATGAAAAGTAGCACTTCTCTTGACATGTGAAAACTGGGCCCCCAGCTAATGCTTCTATAAAAAGAGGTGAAATTTATGCCAAGAACTACTTTTCTGAAGACTTCTCAGTCTGACTGCGGTACTGCAGCTGAGTCTTGCTGAATCTTGTATAAGCACGTGCATCAGAGCAGGCATACAAAGATCATGCTGTATGTTGGAAAAGCAGTGACAGTTTTGGTACTGCTGTTTTCAATAAGACAGCTTCAGTGCATTGGTCTCCTAGCTTGTGCATTTACAAGTGAACGAAACAGGGCAATGGCAAAGGCTCAAGCCCTGCTAAGCCGTCATCCAGGCATTTTTGCTGCTGGAATACTCTCTGGCATAGGTTTGATCTGTTACAACCTTGCAATCTCCCAGAGAGTTCTCAGGAGTGGCTTGAGTCTACAGCACGTGCTAGGATCTGTTCCCAATAGGCACTTTAGATGCTACTGTACTATTCTGAGGATGAAAATAATTCTGGCAAGTGAACAAAAACTGCTGTGTTGCCAGCCTGAGAACCAGAGATTAGTCCCTAGCCCATTTTATTTACTCTTTTGCTTCTCTAGACCAGTGTCAATCTCAAAAGTATCAGGGATTTATTTGGAAGTGATACAGTCTATCTGTGGGGCTTTTTGAATGTGGTATATACAAGACATTACTCTATTTTTGTCCATGTTAGTTTGTTGAGACTATCTAGTGCCTTGGTATCCCTCACAGGTTGCTCTTTATGCCAAATGGTGTTCTTTATCTCAACAGTGCATTCACTGACCAGAGATCCTTCACTGACAGCATTCTCATATTAACATTTTCACGTAATAGAAGTTGTTTTGAAATTTAGATCCATTTAGATCATATGGAGATTTCGAGAGTGAACATGCAATGTTAGAATCCCTATCCTTACAGTATCCCTTTGGGTCCTATTGGAGTTTCCAAACTACTGCCGGAGATGCATTTTCCACATCCTCTTGGAGAGTCTGTCCATTCCTCCTCCCTGAGGTCCGATTCCTATTCAAGAACCTGAAAGGTATTGCAAGATCTGATGCCTTTTAAAACTTGTCTCTCAAACCACGACTGAAAACAAGATCAAGGAAATGTGAAAATATCAGAAAATGCAAAAAAAACCATAGAGATGTTTGGAAGAGGGCAGAAAGCTACACACACATATTAAGATGTGCTAAAAATGTCAGTATTATTATTATTATTGTCATTATTGTAGGGATATGTTCTCCATCTGATAAAGTGAGTGCTATAAAAAGAAACAATGTATATCGCATATACCGGTATGCGATCATCAGTATATCTGCAGATACTATGTGGTTGTTAAGAACCTAAGGATGGATATGTCTAATTCTGGTAATGCAAAGAATAAAGTTTCTCATCCTCTGCAATGTGTCTTCGTGAAGAATGCTGCTGAGACTTATAACCATCGTTGAACACTGGATTTGGCAGCAAATGTAGCGGACCAGGCAGCACACAAACTGGGGCAGTCAGGCAGCCTTAAGCAATTAGTCTAAAATCTGTAAAGACCCGGAGTTTTTGAGAGATGAAAAGCCATTTTTTGTATGGACACAAAGCAAAAA
This sequence comes from Dromas ardeola, assembly GCA_013398915.1. Taxonomy (NCBI): domain Eukaryota; kingdom Metazoa; phylum Chordata; class Aves; order Charadriiformes; family Dromadidae; genus Dromas; species Dromas ardeola. Next base: position 159,286 of record VYZM01010471.1, read on the forward strand.
GTATTTGCCCTACTGTGATTTTTGTAAGAACTGGCTTGCTGGAGAGTCACAGAACAATATTACTGAAGATAGGCAATAGGAGTTTTGTTTCAAAGGCTTGGCTTCAGAGCAAAAGCTGCAATGGGGACTTTTTTATAATTGCCATTTCTAAATCATGCAAGGCAAGAAAGTAGTCATTTTCCCCATTAAATTGCACATTGCTAATCAATACCTTGGGGGAATTCAAAGTTAAAAGAAGAGGTAAACAAGACAAAGAAAAACAGAAACAATAATACCAAAGCAAAATGAATAGCTAACTCTGAAGTTAAACAGAAGAAAATTAAGATTAGACAAAATGCAATGAGGTAACCCCTTGTGCTGGTGTTAAAGTGTCAGATTTGTTCGGCTTCTGATATCAATGGGTAATAGAAGGTGAGAATGCAAAACAATGCACATGCCCATAATTTAGAGAGTGTTTCTGAAGTGATAACAAGGGAAATTCACAAAAAATGTGCTTCAAGAGTTAACAGCACATCTTGCTTTTGAGTTGCTTCTTATCCAAATCTTGCCCCTGTCATAACTGCAAAGCCTGTTCCAGCTCCTGTCTTTTGCCCTCTACGTCATGCAAAAGAACTTCCTCGCTAGTATTACGTTAACATACATTTATGAATTTTAAATGCACTGTGGTTGTTCAAGTGGTCACTCATCAAGTACAGGCAAATGAAATGATAGAACAGAAACATGCAAACTGCCGTAGTTGTGATGCTTCATTAAGGTTCCTGAAATGAGAATATTCATGAGAACTTGACTTTGAAGTCCTTATCCATAAAGCTGTTTTTCAGAAGTACTGCCAGGATGAACTGATTTAATCAGACAAACTCTTTTAAAACATAATGAACTATATAGTATCTTTCTTGCAGCTGTGTCCGCTTCCATAGGAGTTAACAGGGGGTTACGTAAACAGGATATAGACACGGGCTGGCATAAATTTGGATTCTTTATCAGCCATCAGCCCTGTCATGTGCACTGCTACTTACAGTCATCAAAACAAACAAACAACAGTTTAGTAGAAGAAAAACATTGAAGGACTATTGGTTTTACATCAGGATATTGGCTGCAAATCAAACAAAGTAGGAGATGTGCTTAAGTACAAAATACCACTGTAGCTGAGAGGCACTTTTATTATAAGCATCTCTTTACAGACACACATGACTTTCTGAAAAATTCTCTTAGCTGAAGTCTATCATGTTTATTTTCATCAAAGAGGTGATTTTTTTTTCAAATTTGTGAAAACTGATTTGACACGCGTTGTGAACTTAAAAAGGATACCTGACCAGACAAGACCTTTTTCATTTTTTTTAAATTCCAAACTGTGGGATAAATTACTATTCTGAGAATTTGTATTTTTTCAAAAATTGCTGTTGGCATATCAAAAATGTGGTTTTTATTTACTGAAATGTTTTTATTCAGATGCACCAGCAGTATATAGTAAGAGTTAGGGCGGAGCGAGTAAGGATGTTGGTCTTTTGTCTGTGAGACTGCATATTAGGAATATAGAAAAAGAAAACCAACCAGCTGGATAGAGAGGATAACTGGTAACAGTTGTTTGTGACACAGTTAAGTGTAAAATCCATTGGAAAAAAAACCAAAGTGATTTATTTTAATCCCATAGTAGGAGAGAAAAAATGGAAATCATGTAGAAAGGTGGGAAATCATGCTTGAAAATTTGAAATCCAACAGATAAATTCCTCCCCAAAGTAATAAATATGTTGAAAGTAAGTTAAATGAACAAGAAATTCTTTGAAGCTTTAAACTGTGCTTCTACTTTCTCTCAGTTCTACTTCTAAGTTGTATTTGAAATTTATCAGTTTACAGGGAGATTGTAATTGCTGTCTCTGAAGACACAGCCCGAGGCTGGAGCTTTAACCTAAGATTTCATTTTCTATATATTAGCATTCAGAATGTTGGGGAGAAGAAATATACCATTTTGAAAGCGTACATTCAATGCCAAGTATGCAATTCCTTTGCTATCCACTGGTTTGTGTAATTTAGTTGCAAGTGATCAATCAAAATCATAACGCACGAAGAAGGATGGAATCTTTTGTACTCTCTTCTACCTGTGCTGGAATTAAGCACTTCATAAACTTCTGAAACCTAGAAAAGCAAATCTACTGAGTAATAAAAGTGGGGTTTTTTTGTCTTTTTTGTCCCGATAGGAAAGATATTCTAAATATACCGCTTAGTAGTGTTGCCCATTTTGTAAAGGTCACATACTTTGTTTTTCCACTGATAATTTTAAATGATGCAAAAGTTACTGTGCTTCAATCATACCCCTGCGTTCAACTACACAAGAACGTCATTCTTTAGGTGGTTGAGAAAAACTTTGTACTTTAGACTGTGAAATGATGGTAATTAAGTGACAAGGATACAGGAGAAAGTTTATGTTTGTATCTCCACTTTCTACCTCCTTTGTAGAGCAAATAATTAAAATTTAGAGCCTAATTATATATGAATGAAAAAAAAAATATTGAAGCTTTCTGCACTCCAAATAGGAATTCACTGAAATATCAATAACTCATTTTATATAGCTGAAGTATTAGCCAGTACTTATACAGCTTTAAAATAAAACATTTCAAGTACTTTGTGCTCTATTTTGCGGTCAAATGATAGCATTCTACCTTGTTGATTAATAGTCTGGGATTTAACTATACAACTTGAAATATATTTCTTTAATAAAAAATGCAATGGTTTGTCTATAACAAGAAAAGAAAATCAACAACAAACACTGAACGAAAAAGCAAGATAAATATATTCTCTTTAATAAGATCTGCTGGGAAGAGGTAGGTCTAAAACAAGTGTAGAAAGCCCAGGAAGTTGGTTCTGTGCAACTTACTTGGTTCAAGATCCCTTTCCTTATGTATTTTTCTCTTTATGTTTTATTAAAAAATAGTACTTTTTTTTTTTTTTCTGTATGCAGTACTCCATCTGCATAGGGCAAGTACATTCCTTTACGTTGGCATCTCCTCTGAAAGGCTTTGGTCTTTTTTTTTTTTTTTTAATGTGTTTTGTAACATTCTGTGACTTAAATGGGCCCTGACACATTTTTCATAGTAAAGGGGACATTGCAGTGGTGTAGATTCTTCTTCAGATGAAGTGTAAACCGAGAAGAGTGCCTCTCCAAAAGAAATTCTTTACCTCATACAATTCATAGGTTTCATGCAGAAATCGCTCTGTAAAGCTCTGTGGCCTGTGCTGAATCTGGAGCCAGACCTGAGAAACATAATAGTCGCCACTGATTGTAAAAGCTGTGAACTTCATTTAATACAAGTCATGGACAGTTTAGCACCTGGCGATATCTTTATCTTTTCTGCCTGTCCTGGTTTGAGGTAAAACGGAACCAACTTTCTGTTCAGTAATTTTATTTCTTAGCTAGGCCTCTTCTAACTCTCTGAAATTAACAGCACGTTGTGTCTAAAGCGGTTCATTCAGAGTGATGAGACAGTTTGTGCCAAGGAATGGTATGCAGAGAGGCTTTTGCTTATACTTATTGCTATAACAACCAAGGTTAGCTAATTTTGTTATTTGCCCCATTGGAGAGGCATAGAGGGCCCACCTGCAGGGAGAAGCGGACAGGACAGGTGACCCAAAACTGACCAACAGGGGTATTCCACCCCATCTGCCCCATGCTCAGTATAAAAACTGAGGGATCAAAGGGTCAGCCCTTTTTCTTCATTGGCCGACGTCCAAGGAGGACCCTGTCTGTTCATCTGCCTTTGATCCCAATCCGTGTGTTCCTGACTCCAACTCTGGAACCCAGTTCCCACCCGTCGCTGATTCCAGTCTGGGACTTCCCCAGTGCCTGCCGGTGACATCATCCTGGGGGCTTAATACAGTTTTGTATATACTGTATCTATTTCATTATTTTCCTTTTTATTTTATTATTAATATTTCATTAAAGTAGTTTAGTTTCTTCTAAACTCGTGAATCCCTTTATCTCTCCTCCTCCTCTCCATGCAGGAGAGGCTGAGGGGGAGCATCTGTTGCTGGCCATTGGCCAATTTGGCCAAAATCACGACAGTGCCCCACATTGAATTGAACTCACAACCTGGAAGTAAAGACCCTGTTGTCAAATGCCTGTATCCTCTATTCAACAACTTGGTATGAAATTAGGTATTTTACATCAATTTTGTATGATGCATATAAAACATTATGTAGAACGCTACATCTTCCAAATATGCCCTGAGGTGTCTAAGAATAATCAAGTGTAAATTGCTTTTAACTTGAAATACCAATAATAAAAAAATACAGATATGATAGAGATTTTAATAGTAACTAGAAACTGTGGTGATTAAAACTGACATGACCTGAATGTCTCTATACAAATGTATTTAAATTCACAATATTTTCTAATACTGCCACGCCAAGGAATTAAAAACAAAATCTACTAGAGAATGATCCAGCTTTTGTAGCTCTTGAATGCTAAGGATTATGTTTAAGAAAACTGTGGCAAATGGGATTCTGTAGTAAATCTGCACCTGCACATATGCTATTATGCGATACTTTAACAGCTTTGGTTTAAGTATGGAAATTTGGCTTCATTCTTATTTGACACTAAGGCATGGTCATATCTTGGAAGGAAGAAATATTTGGATGAGATTAATAAATTTGTCACTATTTAGAAACAGATTAAGATAAAACGGGAACATTCCATAATGAGAATGGTGTTGTCACTAGCTTCATTTGATCCGAGGCAGTTAAATTACAATGTGCCTTTCTTTATGAAGCAGTTTTGCCAAGAAAAATATTGTTAGTTTAGAATTAATTTTGCAGAAATTTAAATACATCAACCTTTGTTTTGAAATGAAATTACTGCTGCTTCTAACAACAGAATCAAGCTGAATCAAGAAAGCACAATCTCGTGCTTTCTTGTTAAAAAGAAAGTAGAGTGTTTAAGAATAATGTTAAAGCAAATTCGTCTTTTCTGGTGGAGTCACTTTCCCTTGGAAAATGTTCATTTTACACAGCAGAACTGTTTCTCAAGACTGTCAATTCTGTCAAAATTGTCAATGGAAGTCATGCAATCAGTAGCCAAAACCCAGAAATTCCATTTTGCAAAAAATAAGGAGGTTTGGACATCTGATTCCCTTTCAGATCTGATAACATTCAAATGTTTTAATGAAAAAACAGCACAATATTTGACAGACAGATTTACATTTTTGTAACATTTGATGTGGTGCCAGAAGCAGTCTTCCATATTTTTAGTGAGTGCCCTACTAGTAACTATTGACTTGGTTGAAGAAAGTCAGGCTCAGTCTCTGTCCTCTTCCATCTCCTTCTAAGTTTTTGGAGGATTAAACTTATTTTGTTTACCCAACTGTAAAAATATAATGTATAGCTTTATTCCTCTAATAGTGTATAAACTTAAAACTTTCCATCTTAAAAAAAAAAACGTGTAGGTTGGTTGTTATGTTACGATGGTCACCAAAATGATTATTATTATTATTTCCCTGATGCTTTGCCTCTTGGACAAACCATTGCCTATTCCAAGATTCAACATTTTCTCTCTTCTCCTTTATGGTCTGCAGGAACGTACTTGAACTCCAGATCTTCATTTTAATAATTTGAAAAATAAAGAAAAGAAAGTTTTATCTCTTAGACATTTTCTAATCCAAGGCAAAATTTTACTTATTTTATTTATACATATTTTAATATGATTCTGTCATCAGAAAAAAATCTTACTCATCTCTGACCCAAAGAAAAAGTTGTAATTTCCAAATAAAAGTATTGCTTTTTCTTTTTTTTTTCCTCCCTCCTCTTTCCTGAAAATTTGGGGCTGTAAATGTGATAACCATATGAAAATTCCGTAGTCCAGTGAATTATGTATTTTTAATAGAATTTTCTTACCAGAAGCTTTACCATTCAGTGATTATCACTTTCCATAATGTAACTTTCAGAACTGCGTCACTGTGGCTGTGTTCCAATTTATAAAATTGAAGTGGCCACAGTTGACTAGTTTTTCTATGTAGGAAATAAAGTTGTTAGATGTAGAGGTGATAAATATTGCTAAGTAACAAATTACACTGTATAAACCAAACAATAATTGTTTTATGGTAGCTATTAAAATGTTCTTTCAGCTTGTGCCCAGAATCAAAGTTGAAATGATTAATATTTTAAAGTTTGCTGAATTTTACCCTTCCTAATTTAAAGAATTCCCAGCTTATTGATGGAGTACTAGAAGTTTGGTGGAAATTTTCTAAAAATAATAATATATGATAATATAAATCCACTTTAATGCTAATAACATGAAAGAAATTTTATTTCTTAAATTATATCTATACTGGAAAAGGTTGTTCATTGTGAATGCTACAGAAACATGGTTTTTTCCTCAGAGTTTTAAATCAGCATTTTCTTCTTCTAAGCAAAAATGACAAGATTATTTTAATAGGTTTTTCTTTTAAAGTATTCTTACTGTCTGTATTTGTTGCCATATTTCTTCCTTGCATGTTATGTTAGTTTCCCAGAAGAAATGTATTTCCTCTATCATCCCATAATATTTGGAGGTTTTTGAGTAATCACCTCAAACATCTCCTGCAGATTTTCTTAGCTCTAGTTGGAATTGTTGTTGTTCATAGTGTTTTTCCCATGTTTTATAGCACTGTGGTCTTAGTACGTGAATAATAACATATGTCTTCATTAGAAGAGTAAGGGTAGGGAGCAGTTGAAATTTGAGGCTCCTTCTGACATCATTTGTAGACATTCATGAACATTCATAGAAACAATATGAGAGGTGACATACGGAGGAAGAGCAGTTGTCTGTGAGACACTTGGTGTCCTTCTCCCTCTGGGTCTTCTCACTCTGGACATTTCCAAGGCAGATTCTAAGCAGGCTATAGAGGACACCCACTCAGTGCAGTGAGGCCAAAGCAGCACTGGTGAGATCTTGGCAAATATTCTGTATGTCCTTCTGCAGGTGACCGTAAGGTGAGGACAATGCTGATGTTCTGGAGATGACAGCACACGCTATAAAGAACTGATGTTTTTAAATCTGTTAGAGAAGATACAAACCCAGGCAAACTTTGCCTCTATGCAGATTTGGATGATTTGGCATAGGGTGGTTTTAACAGGTTATGAATGTATATGCTTTATTAATTTTACTCAAAAGACTCATTTTAATAACTGACCACTTTTAGCAATGTCTCACTAAAGTTTCAGGGATCTTGGTGCCGTTCTCCATCAGGACTTTCAGTACAAACTTCAGACTAAATACAGTCATACAGAATACATTTTTATCTTTACATTGCAATTACCATGAGAGTGGCAGAAGCTGTGATAAGGCTCACATTCTCAGTTACAAGTACTAATTATTTGATCCCAGACTCAAGTGGCACAGTAATCATCATCAAGCCCAGTAACTAATGATAATAGATGAAACCTGCTGATCTTCCAGCTGCCAGTGACGATGAGAGAGAATTATGGAGGCAGAGTAGCAATTTCTTTGTTTAAGACTGCATTTGACTATGAATATTATCTTAACAGCTTTTCCCAGCTTTGGTTATTATTGTTATTATTATTAATAATAATAATAACAATAATAATATCTGTATTTAATTTAGGTATCCAAAAATCCTTGCTTTAAGTATACATTATACAAACTGTTTCTCTAGAAACTCCATAATGCAGAGAAGTGTTCATATACTGTACAATCAAAAATGAACACTTAGAAAAGTTTGCTATAATGCTTTGTGATTTTTTTTATCTTCAGTTTTCTCAGTAGATATTTGACAACATAAAATCCCTGGGTTTTATGCTGTTGTCTTTATTTGATTAAGAAAAAATAACAGTTATTCATTTAGTCACATAAATTGCAGAACGTGATGCTGAAACACAGTTTTGCTGTCAGGACTCAGTGGCATTGTGGAATTTCAGTGCTTTTCATAAACTGAGTAGAAATTGGGAGTTTTGAGCAATTGACATGGGCAGAACCACAGAGCCTTGCTCCAGACAGTTTTAGTAACTTTTCTGGTCTCCACTTGGGAATTTTGAAAATACATATTTAATAGTATGTCATCTCTTGTATTAAAGTAAGAAATAGTATTGAAACTTAATGGAATCTTTTGTTTTGGAATATTGACCTTGTGTCATCCTAAAATTGGATAGAGACAGAAACATAGATTTTGATGTGGAAGGAAGTTATTATTTTTGAAAATCATGCTGTTTTCTAGTTGTATGAGGCAGAACCACCAACCATAGTTACTGAAACAGAAGCAGAAATTGGGGCATTACGAAGAGATGTGAATCTTTGGAAAAAAGTACATGTGAATACATCTCCATAAAGCTGAGTTTTGACTGCACTGAGGAGGCCTAAACAATGGCTTTCGTAGTAGTATATTTTTGGCAGGGTTTCTGTGCGAAGACTGCTGTATCTAACCAAATTCTTGATAAATGGAGGGTAAACATTTTTTCCTCCCATTCTCTGCAATGGAATTCCTGAGTACCGTGTCAAATTATTAGGTTTCATTCTGAGAGTTAATTTTTGATTATTTGAAAATTTTAACTGTACAAGGCATGAGCTGGAGTATCCTTTAAAAACAGCCAGCAGTTTTCTTTGAGTTAATATATTATCAGTTGTAAGGACTGTCTTTTGCAGCACAGAATCTGGAAATTAGTGCCATGATCCAGGCTGAATGTTATCTTACCAGCAGAAAATTTACACAATCCGCATCCAGCTTTGGAAATCCCCGAGTTGAAAATAAATAGAGATTTGAAGAGTGAAAGGGAAGTATCATATACGCTTGACATATTATATTTATCCCATCTGTTGTTTACAACCACCGTTGGAAACAGGATTGCTAGGATAGACGGAACTTTGGCCAGCCGACTTTATATTTTTATTTAAAGAAAGACTAGGGCAGTGCATACCAGAATATGAGATTTTGAGACTGATTCTTAATGTTTATATTGAGCACTAGCCCAGCCTGTTTGTAAGATAAAAATAAACCAGGCTGACTATTCACTGATCTGCAGCTGGAAAATTCTAATTGATTTTGACATCCATTATTGATTTTTTTAAAATAAGGTACCAACATTTTTGTCGCATTGAGACTGAAATGAGAAAAAACTTTGTACCATAACTTATAGCAAATGATGAATAATTTATATTTTTTTTAATGGACAGGAGGAGGGAACAAGACCAGCAACAAACCTTCTGCACCTGTAACCATCCTCCTCAGGGCCTTCCAGGATACTTCATGTCTTTTGAACTTAAGACTTCTGTTCTTAGGACTCTGTATGCCTATAGGATCTACTTTATTATTAAAGGTCACTAAATATTTAGTCTTATTTTACACTCATGAAGTGTTGCTTTAGCCTGGCAATCTCAAAGCACTTTACTGATTTTTTATCTCCATTATATGAAAACCGTGACAATTGAAAGCAGCAGTCTAGAGTTGCTGTTAAATGCTCACTGGATCATACTGTTATATTCTTTTATACAACCTGTTGCTGGATTGACCAGAGAAAGTACTCAATAGAATGTATGGATAATAAGGGCAGTTTTTAATAATAAGTTAACAGTTTCAATATAGTATTTAATTATATTAATCAATAAGATAGAAGAAATAACTGATTAAAGAATGTGCTACTCAAGTGTCAGGGCTCCTTGGGGGCTGGGGTTGTCAGGAGTTCCCTGTGGTGGGGAGGCGAGGCAGGGTCTGGCAGCCAGGACTCCCCCTGCCCCTGGCCAGGAGCAGGCAGTCAGGGGCACCAGGCAGCCCCAGCCCCAGCATCAGGCATCTCCCTGGGAACAGGCTGAAGACAGGCCAGGACACGGGCCTATGGCCGGGCAGGGCTGTGGGGAGCTGAAGATCAGCCCTGCTTTGGCGTTGCTGGGGCAGGGGCAAGTGGCCCTGGGGGCTGATGTGGAGTCCTGGGCTGTGGGGGCGCCCTGGGGTCTGGGTAGGGACAAGTTGGGGCTGGTGGTGCTTCAGGGCCCTGACTCCAATAGACAGATGTATAGCCTCAATCAATGAATTTAAAAATCTCAGAAAGACCCCCAAAATGTCTCTTAATTAATATCATAATATGTACTACTGGAGATTCAAATGCATGTTTTTCCCTTTGCCCTTAGTTGAACTTCCCAATACTAAAGCAGGAGGAAGTTTCAGTACATTCTTTTTAGCACTATCTGGATGTTATTTCAGAGAACAGTCTGTGAAGGAGAGGAGGATTTGACTTGGGTTTTGTGGAACTACTCATAAAACAAGCTGGAAAGCTGAAGTAGCAGCCAATTTCCTTACACATTTCCTGAAAATGTTGGTTTGGCATTATTTGAATCATTGACTGGAGTTAAGAGTAGGAGATGCTGTTGATGAGGCACACATCAATCATTTTCACATTTTAATAGCCTCCATATTCATTCTACTGTTCTCATGCAAAACATCAAGAGAATTAGTATTTTGTCATGAACCTCCATCAGTTCAGTGCTTAACAGTTGGCATCAAGTTATGTGCCAGATGGGTGGTTTTAACTTTTAGAACAGGAATGGCTATTTGGATAAACTGCCCTGCATTTCATAAACACACCACTGAAACATCGGAAGACTTGAGCTGTAAAAGGGCTGAAATACATACATGGGACAAGAAAAAGAATACATTGAAAAACACACACAACTGAAATCTTAATCTGGTGACGTGTTATGTTTCATATGACTATCCTGACAGCAATGAGAGATTAGTCTCATCCTGAAACTGTTTATAAATGGAGAGACCATAAATTGCTTTTTAAAAAAAATTCAGAAAGAACACTATTTTTATGTGTGTTTTTCCTTTCTTTTCCACATGTTTATATCTATTGATCTTAGGATAGGTCTAGACCATGTTGAAGCAAATGGCAAAGCACCTTTGACCTTGATGAGATAGTGGTTTCACCTGTATTGAGCTCTTGGAATATAATGTCTACTCCGACAGGGCCTAAAATGAAGTATTTAAAAAGCCCTGATCTGCAGGCACAGCTATTTATCTTGGAGAAATTTATGTAGAGCTCTCTTGATTTTATCTGTTATTGTAATACAGGTTGCCCTCCGTTGGTTTTCACACTTCATGAAATGTATATCTACTTATTGCAAATGTAAAAGCTAATACAATTATAATTATAAATTCCTCCTTCCATACAGTTGCAAGAGTTTGTCTGTGACCAAATATTTTTTTTCTTGAGTGTGATCACTCAAGTACTGAAAACCCACAAAGGAGGCATGTAATAGTAACCTTCTTTGTGTAATTACAGAGGATTTTTAAAAACAGAGTGAGGTTGTGGGAAGTGTTTTTGAAGAGTTGTGCAGGCAAAGAAGGAAAATTATTTCATGATGGAATACGAAGAACAAATGGAAAGGTTTATATGGCAGGATAGATGCAGTCTTGAAATTAGAGATATAAGCATTAGATGTGGAGCTGCAGCTGATTAATTCGTTGATATTCCTTAGAGATAACTAAAGAAAATATCGGTCACTGTATGCTTGTTTAACATACTTCTATTGCATTTAAATAATCTCATGGATCAAAATTTTTGCTGGTCTACTTGCAGAGACTAGGAAAAAAATGTGTTTGATTTTTATGTGTGATACAGATTCTGGGTGTTTTTCATTTTCTTTTGGCCACAGATAGAGATGGGATACTGGTCAAGGAAGCCTTAGTGGCTCTGTGAAACCTCTCAGGGGAAGTGCTTGTTTGGTGTGTATTGTTAAGCACTTAAAGGGATGACTAGGATGAAGTTTTCATCCATGTTAGCTGAGAATAGACTGCAGAGATTTTCTGGTCTTCATTTGTAGCATAGTTCTTTTCACTGAATTACTCAACTTCCTCTACCTGATAAATTCACTTCCAGTGCAAACATAGAACAAATGTATCTTCCATTATTTCTTGGTACTACCCCTTTTTCTTTAATTTATGAATTTCGGTACTTATGTTTCAAGTTTGTTCATGGAATAATGCACTGAGGAAGAGTTCTCACAGTAGGAAGTTTTAAATCTCTTGTAACTATTCAGTCAGCCTAATCTGAGTGACTCTGAATATGTTGAAGTACTTCACCAATTTTGTTGATATATTTTTCAGGAGAGTGTTAACCATGCCTGAAGGAGTCTGGTAAAATATATTGAAATTACACAGCATAATCACATCTGTGAAATTCTTGACAAAATACAACTTCCCAGAGAGCAGTTGTCAACCTTGTACTATCCCCTGGCATATTTTGAAAAAGGCTTCAACCTGATGAATAATATTCACGGTACAAGTTATGCTTCTTTGCAACTTGTGAGCTTGTCATCTTTGATTCTCATAAAATGTGTTTGTTCTCCATTGGAAATATTCTCACCATCTTTTTCTGTCCACTGATAACTTCACAGCATATCTGCAGTTTAAATTCCCTTAAGACGATGAGAATCCTAAGTGTAAATCTATCAGGGAAACTCCTGTGATTATTTTTGTCAGCTTTAGTCTTTGTATCCATCATTTTTTTAAAAAGATTTTCAGAAAAATTGAATGTAAATGTATTTTGGTGATGTGAATATTTGTCTGCTCAGAAACTGTAGAAGCATAAACTGTGGCAGTGCAAACTTTTTTGTTATTTGAAGACCAAAGAGTAGGGTTTTTATTGTGATTGGACTGATTCTTTTCCTTCTTTGTAGAGAATATGTATATCCAGCTTTTATCAGCATTCTGAACACAGCGTAAAGGAGGCATTAATGTATTTGTGAAATATATTTTTTAAGATGTTATCACTCTGGTTTGTAGACTGAGTCTATATTTAAGATTTTCTAGTCTAATGCATATATTTTTATTTGTGAGTTATATGTAAACACACATCTTAGAATTTAAAAAAATTATAATTTCTAAGTATTTAACACAAAAGGTGTTAAGGAAGAAGAGAAGATGATAGCCATAATTGTATAGCCCTTCTCTCATTCCACTGGGCAGTAATTACAGATAAAGGCTTTTTGGAAGTCACTGTGTATTCTTACAGGCTTTGAAAGTACAGTAGCCGATGTCACCTTGGTAGTTAGGATGTATGTTTGCTCTGTGTGGAACTGAGGTTTATATATCAATTATAGCAAGTACACAGGTATCTTGAAGAGCAAATTTTTAGATGATAAGAGGTTTTGAAATAAAATAAATACATACTTCTCCTTGAAATACCCAATAATCTGTGCTAAAATATTTTAAAATATTTATCCTCATAAAGGTCAATAAAAAATAAACAAGAGCTATAGAGTCACCCCAAGGCAAGCAAGATTTAGATAGCTCCCCTTTTTCCTTCATGTTTTTCCCCCTCTAAGCCCCAGTTTAAAATCAAATTATCAGATATCAAGAAATTTAAAGATATTTGTATAACATTTTACAAAAGTTTTTCATCTAAGATTACTACTCCTTGGAAGACAGTGACAAATCCAAAAAGGCCAGGGAAACCAACTCTATCTTTATTTATTTCGTCTGAAAAAGTTAAGGTTCAGTGAAGAAATGTATAAAATATTTATGATTCAAACACATGGCGTACTCAATTAATCTGTCTATGCAATACAAGTCTGTCATAGGAAAAACAAATATGTTAAAATGAAATCATAACTTAATCTACATATAAGAAGCAAATGTGGAAAAATATGCCAGCCATGGTAATTTTTTTTTTAATTTTCCAGAACAGTCAAAACATATAGTTTTTCAAGAAGTCTTTCTCTCGTTCTTTAATGAAGCCTACCTGCATGTAATTTTTTGCCATGTTGATTGATATGATAAGTAAGACTAAATGAATGCCCAATTATCGTAAATAGGCTCCAAGTATAATTCAAAATTTATATGCCATTCTTTGAACAATTATCAGAGCCAAGTAGTGAATGGCTTTTCATAGAAATGGAAAGAAAAGTAGCAAAAGGCAAATGAAATCTACAGAGCTCTTGGGTTTTCTATAAAACAAAGTATTTGTAAAAGTAAATTCAATACAAATCACTAATTAGTTTTGAATTGGAAACCCACTGTGGCATATGCACTTTTTCATATTAACCAAATCAAAGATAGTGTATCACAAAATGTACTTAGTTCTTTCTTTTGACAAGTTAGTTTAATTTTAATTATGTTTACTTCACTGAATCACAGTAAATGTCCTCTAGAGTATCCTGAAGATACTTTACTGAAGATTTAAGGTCTGCTCCAGTTTATGCTGAAATCTGTAAGAACAGGAATTATTCCTAATATTCTGAGTCCATAAAGAATTCGTAGGTTTTGCTAAGCAGCTACCTTTATGTTTTAGAGACTGACATCTTGAGTTGTGGCACAATCATTTTCTGTACGATGTGTGTAAGAAGTCCAACTCTCACTAACCTCGCAATTGCTTCTGAAGCCATTCTGTAAATTGGATTGGTGAGATGATAAAAAGTTCTTTGCAAAAATGAGTGGTTTAGTCTGGACCATTCCAGTCATGATGTCGCAGTGGAGGAGAGGGGCAAACTGCCCCTCTAGCACAGGAATGAGTGGCTATTTGCATGATGGCCAGGACCTACGCACAAAATAGTTGTATAACTAAAGTATATGGATTCTGGACAGTTTAGAGGAAAGAACCTGGAAGATACTCAGGAGATCAAAAAAGCTGTCATAGACTCATAAGGGTTAAGTCTCCAAGGTGAGCCTAAACAGAGAGGTATCTGTAAGCCATGACTTTCAGCACAGCCAACCACCAGGCAGAGCTGTGGCTGCTAGCTGTTTTTCTTGACTGCAGACCAGCTTATAATAGATATAAGCAGGAACATTCCCGGTAATCATCATGTGCTGTTTTACGGTTTGGATGTGTAGGGAAATTCAAGCTACTTTCCTCCCAGTGCCGTGTTTGATTCAATGAACTTCTATGTCTGCTGAGCTTGCTTTCTTCCTCAACATGTTCAGAATTGTTTCTTTATTGGGAACTTTAACCTCTGAAGATGTTATTTCTGTGGTGTGAAATCCCACAAGTGATCATAATTTCCAGAACTACTTCCTCTCCTGTACTACCTAACTTTGCCATCACAACATGACTGTGTCTTCTGACTCCTAACACAGGTAGTTTGCAAAAAAATTAGTGTACAGGCACATTCCAAAATTAATAAAAATGGTGAATTATTCCTGGCTATTTTTAATCAGATCCTCAGCATTTTTAATACAGTTTAATTCCAGTTATGGCCAATGTTTATTTATTTTTCACTGTACATTGTGCTGACCTACGTATGTTGAAAAATAGAATATATGGCAAACAGATAATAATAAACAATTAATAATTGTAATTAATAATAATTTTTGGCAAAGGTACCCCAAAAATCATACTGTTTTCTTGCGGCTGAATTTATAGAATGTCTTTCATTTTATCTCCTGCATCTTCAGAGGAAATAAAATTTCTTAAGCAATAATCTTACTCAACCTCCCCATCACCTATAAGATGTCTCAAATGAGAGCTTTTTTTTAACAGAGGAACATCATTATTTTTCAAGTTCCTTACTGCCATTTTTCCTTTTCATAAAGGCTGAGGGTGTTTTATATCAAAGAAAAGTTATATGGTTTGGAGAGCTATTTTTAATCTCTTGAAGTTTGAGTAGTAGGGACCTCAGGCAAGAACAATTCTCAGTGTTAAGTAGGAGATTAGAGCTGAGGTCTAGGATTTGCATAATGTAAAATGTGTACATCATTGTAAGTATCATTAATATTTTCGAGTCCCTAGGCAATTAATAAAAGGAAAACTTTAGAATTCGCCTTTGGGTAATATCTTTTAACATAACAACAAATCAAAATATTATTGGTTTAATTACGTTTGACTTCTATTTCCTAGATATTTTTTTTTTCCTGAAAGGAATTATCAAACCATCTAAATAGATTTTAGGGGCAACACTAATGCTTCCATAAAAGACTTATAATAAATAGTTCTTCTAATCTTCAGTATCACCAGGCAGATAATATATAAATCTTTATTTTTCTCTTGCAAAGCATATAAGATTTTGAGGCAGCCTCTAAAGCAATGCATTATTGCTAGCACTTCACTGTGACACTCAGTATGACCCTTGATGAAAGGAATCTTTATCTCTTTGTATCTCAGTGAGCTCCAGATGGTGGTTTCCTTGTGTCTCGCAGACCAATTTCACCAATTTCTATTTGATTTTTGTTTTAAAAATTAAGTCAAACCTCAAACTTCTTTTCTTAAATGGCCATAACACTGCGAAAGACTTATAAATCTGCCCGAACATTTGCCCAGGCAAATAGGGGTGTAGGGGCATTTGGTTTTTTGTGGGGGTTAAATGTGAAATGGAGAGACAGGGAGGAGCTGAGGGATGAGTGGAATATCATTTCATCTACATCAGTTGGTATGATAATAGTCAGGTGAGTAAATTTTATGCATAGACTGGAATTTTCCTTGGCAGCATGGTTGAAATCATAATGCAAGATCATTGTGAAATTAAATGTGATTCCTAAAGTATTCCTGCCTTGCATAGATGTGCTGTGAAATAGGCTAAAATGTATGGAATATGGCATATTAAAGTCATAAACGATATTTCGTGCTGATGCTAAGGAAACATACTGTCATGGAAACCAAAATAAATAATTTAAGGTTCACTTTAGTGTGACCTGGAAATGAGAACCTAAACATCTTCAGCTACTCCAGGTCTTGATCAAAGATTGGACTGAACTTCTGGCATATTGGAGGGAGGAAGAGTTTTGCTTTATTTTAATGTATGTTATAGTCTTTATGTAGTTGTGGCTCAGTCTTCAATCACTGCCACCTCAAACTATTGCCACTAATCTTTAGAGCAGACAGAAAAGAGGGGATATGAAAGTTATGATGATTAAAGGTTTTTTTTAACATCTTTGAGAACCTGTTTCTACACCCTGGCTCAATTCTAGGTAGAGTAGTTTTGCTCTGTTGACTTCAGTTTTAGCTGGATTAGGTTTTGTCTTTTTTTTTCCTGACCTGCTGAGTCTGTCACAGCAGTTGCCAGATTACAGCCCAGATTTCACAGTATTTTGATGGTGAAAAGCAGTGAATCGTACATATAGAGTGTGTATATTCTGACTTTAGATACCTGGGCAAGTCTCCCAGTGAGACCACACAGAGATGTGTGTCTTATCAGCACATGACTCATAATGGTAGTCTTTGAGCCTCAAGGACAGGAGAGACTCTAACCAGCCACTCTCAGACTTCTGTTTGGCTTTTCTCTTCTGTCAGATGTCCCCTGAATTCATAGGGATGAATAGTTCTATGATGTTTACAGTATATGAATAGTGATCTATATAGATATCTGTAGATGTACATGTTTTTAATAAGCACTGTTCAGGATCCTGTTGTGATAAGGGCACTGCAACCTAGAAAAAATATATGTAAGATATTTTCCACCATAACATTGTGGAAAGGAAGAAGAAAGCATGGAACAGAAATTCAAAGCCAGGAGGTGAGCTCATTCATATGCCACTAGTGTTCTCTCACATTTTACCTTCTCATTTATCTTCCACCCTCCATGGTTCGGAAGGAGGTATGTTGACCAAGTTGTCTCTGCTTGAAACTACTGGTACTCATGAACAAGAGGGTCCTGCCATGGTAGAGAAACACTAGAACAGCCTGTGGATTCCTAATTTAATTGTGTCCACAGATGTTAGAGAATTGTTGCAGTTTAGCCAGAAAGTTACCTGCACTAGCTTTAAACTGTTTCAGGTGGGACTACTAGTATAGCTGTGGCAGCATGGGTGGAGTTTAGTATGGGGACTAACTTGCTTCTAAGGCCATCAGTAAGAGCGAACACTATAAATAAAAACACATGCTGTAGAGTCAGAGCCTTCTGCTCTTTGCAGGGATAAGGAGATATCCAGCTAGAGAAAGCCCTTGGGATCATTTTGTCTCACAGTGTTAAATCGCTATGTGTTAGTATAATTATGTGTATGGGGAGCAAATTGAGGGTAGGTGTTGTCTCCTGCTGCCGAATCACGCTGAGTGCCAATGTCAGGGCATTACACCAGGGGTGTGGAAATGTTTTTAATTTACAGAGATCTATTTATGTGTTGCTCTTACACAAAATACACAACTCCTTTAATTCCAAGAAAACAGTTAAAAATATTGCGGTAGAGGTGGATGGGATGGAAGTAGATGGCAGAGGGATGGATGACACTAAATGATTCAGGAAGTAGATAATAAAGATATGGATCCTGTCTAATGAGTACCTCGTTGATGGAGACAAAAATATTACCGTGGTTTCTCATACAGGGGGAGTCTTGAGTGATAAAAAAATTAAGTTCCAGAATTATATACTTCCTGTTCCTTTGTTTTGACACTAGCTGTAAATTGCTGGTATCTTTGTAACCAGATACATAATTTGTAACCAGATCCTAGTTTATACCTCCAATTTAAGATAGTTGGACATCATGTGGTATTGAATGCGCTGTATTACACTTTTTTAAAATTCTGTGATTTAAATACAGCTAACAAAAATCTCAAATGTATCTCAAATAGGAGACATTCCATTTCTATCTTGTTTTTTCTGTTAGTGAGTAGTGGACAATACATATTCTTTTAAAGAGCTTACACAAGCAATAGCGTGAGTGTTGCCATCATATTGTTCTCTGATCTTTACAAAATTGTAAATCTAATTTAAGGGTATGTGTGTATTCAGCACCATTATTCAGTTTAATGGAAGAAGCTGTGCAAGACTCGTTTCTGCGGTGAGGGTGGTAAAAGATTCCTGTCCAGTGCAGTGACCTGGACCAGCCATGTCTGACGTGATCCGAAGCTAAGCTGGACAGATCAAGAAGTTGCCTGTTTACAAACTTGAGAGAGGTTGCTTGGCAGGTTGCATGAATGGGAGAAAAAGAAAGCTGAATAGCATATGTGTAAGAAACAGCAGTTAAATGGCTTGGCTGAGCTAGTCTAGCGTGTGACCAACTGGGACCTAGCCAATTCCTTTCACCCCATTTCCCCTGCTGTTTTTCCTGCTCATAGCCACATGATCCCACTGATGACCTCTTGAGCAAGTGGAACTCCTCTGTGATCTGGTGTAACACCCTAGTCCAGCAAAACCGACTCCTTTTATTGTCAGGTTCATTTTCTGCTGGTTTCTTCTTTATGTGTCCTTAGCACGGAGTCCAGAGAGAATCACAGCAGTGCAAGGGAGGGTGCAGATGGGCTGAGAGGACCCTTAGAGCCATCTGTTGATAAGGGCTCCTCCTGAAATTATGTTGGGCTGATCATTCAGAAAAATCGGGCCATGAATCATGAGATTTTCTTTGTTAGCATTACCAAACCAAATTACAACAGTTTGGTCATTGAGAGATCATGAGAATGGTAATTGCTGTCGATCAGGAAGTTAGAAAATCACAGTTGTGCAGCACTGACTAAAGAAAACTTCAAACTCTGACACTTTTATAGAGGCATCCATCTATTTAATTTTGGGGGGGTAATTATCAGCATTATGGGAAATTAGGGAATATTAAAATGTTTCTGCCTTTATTAAGGTACGAAAAAGGTTATATGAGCTTTTGTTGCTCATGTATATAACAGATGCACTTACATTCCATATTTGGAAGCAATCTCTCCTTTAAAATAAAAACAGTTCATCAAATTATAATGGCATTTGTATCTTTTCTCCTTAACAGCTTAACAGGAATTTCTATAGACCTGTTTTTGAAGATTTGATTATCAGGTATTCACCAGTGTTGACAATTCCATAAAAGTCACTGAAGCAAGTACTAATGTAAATCTAATGTGAGTAAGATTAAAAGGAGCCTTTCATTTTTACAGTCTGGCTGCTAACTTCCTTACAGAGTGGCTCTTTAGGCATGGAACCAATTAATGTAAGAACCATTAGCTTTCTCTGTCTTTCTCTTGTTGAGCTCTATGGCTTAAATGACTTGTCACCGTATTCTGCATTTGGTATTTCTACCTTATGCAATCAAGTCAGGTATCAGTTTTATTTTGAAGAGTTCAACAGATTGATCTCCCTGTCTTGTTTTAAGTTGTGAGTAATTTTTTTGACTGGTTGGATCTTTTTTATACCTCTCCCTTTCATCCTTTCTATATTTTGATATCATAAAAGTAATTGACATTAAAGCTGTAGACATCAGATATGATTTTGTATTTATTCACATACTGTTGATTAAAAAGTGTTGCAAAACATCAGGCTTAGTACCAGTGACTGTGGAAAAATTCTTAGGTGAGCCCCATTTGATAATGAATCCTCACAACATTTTGTATGAATCTTCACATGTTGTAGCCGCAAATCAGCTAGGTGGTAGTTCCATGAAATGGAGGCTTTGGTGGCAATTTTAGCTCATACAAACGTACCTTTTCACCTTCAATCTCTCATTGCTCCTACCTTTGTCATGCAGCCCCATGCCTTTCATTAAGGTTTGTGTAACTATCATTGAACCAGAGAAAGAAATGTGGAAGAGTTTAAAAATGAGTGGGAAGGTGTTATTTCAGATGTAGATTAAGTCTCTCATCCTGTTCGCAGGGCAGCTCCGCCTGGAACAGCAGCTGGGATGCTGTAACAGCTCTGCAACAGGCTAAGAGTGAGGAGGAGAGGCAGCTCCTTAAGTTAGCAATGCTGGCAGAGGAAGGTGTCTTTCTCAGCCAAGCTGCCCATTTCCATGGTAAAAAATGAAACAGTTTGTTTGGCAAGATCTACTTTTCCATAAAGTCTTGCTGTCCCAGATGAATAGTACATATATTTTTAAAGCTTTAAATTAAAGTACATCCTTTGTAAATTTTTGAATTTCTTTTTCTCTGGATTGACATCCAGCTACCTGTCTTATACTAGAGCAAGCAGGTTATCTTGCTTACTCGTTTTCAGCATTACAAAATAGTGTGTCTCACGCTTAAGCACAAATTAACATAAGGAAGTCAGAAATCTTCACTGTCTGGTTTGTTAGAATCCTTGAACCTAGACCACCCAATATCTTTTGATATTTTAAACTGCTTGTAGATGTTTCAACATCCTCCTTAGATGCTAATAGGATGGAAATGACTTCCTCATCGTTATATGATATAGTTACTCACTCCTTCATTTTTTGCAAATGTAGGAAAAAAATACTTTGTGCACTTCTTTTACACTATTAATGTTTTTTTCTATCTGTATCTCTAAGTGGGCTGATGTCACTCTTCAAATTCAAATTCCTTTTTTATTCCAAAATACTTTTTAAAATTCTGCTTTTTTCCCCCATGAAATAAATTTCATTTTATACCTTTGGCATTTCTCATTACTTTTTACATCAATATTAAGTGCTATTTGTTTCATTTTTTGCCCACTTCTTTTTCAGGTTGTGTTGTCATTTCACCACTGAACAAGGGAATATATTTTTAACAAAGTGATTATTCCTCTTGACTGCAGAATCCTCTGATAAACTTTTATTGAAAGAATACTACTGGTAAAGCTTTTGCAAAACATGCAAAACTGAAATCTGTACTAGTTTGCTACTGCATGACAGATACATTCATTTGATAACATTTACTAATTAACTTTCCAGTGTGTGCAACTGAAAATCTCTTCTTACTTATCTTTGGACATAGAGGTTTTCAAATATATTAAATAAGAAATCAGAAGAGGCATTAAGGTAATTTTTTAGTGAATACACCTTCACAAACTAAATAAAAGATGCTTACATGCACAAAACATAAAACATGTGTATGAATAGTATATTAATTAGATTCCAAATGGTTTCCAAAAAAAACCAAAAAGCAAACAATACCTGAATGATGCCATGTAATTCTATAAGTTATCTGATTCTGGGCTAGAACATACACGTGGAAATAGAAATTATTTCCTAATTTCTCATATCCTCTTCTTGATTATATCAGTCTCAGAGCAGATTTGACTGAGAAAGGCTACTTTGAACAATCACTTTCAATATTCTATTTCAGGAATTCCCTTTCTGATATATTTGCCAGCCTAGTTTGTAGTAAGAATTTATTAAGGGGACGTACATTTTGATCTAGTATCTTCATGTTGTATTCAGTTATATTTAGCCTGATTATAAATGGGACAAATAATATATTAAAATTACTTTATGTCACTGATATAGTCCTCGATATAGCTGAGAGAAACCTGTTAATTGGTCCAGGAATTGAAAATTCCTCTGTTGGTGCTATAAATTTACTTGATTTTTCTTGAGCAGTCAATTAAACATTTAGGTATTTGAATTACATCAGAGACTGGAAAAGTTCTTAGAGCTCTTAGGTACCTGTATCTCTACATATAATGATATGCAAAAGTTATTTCAACTGGTACCAGTACTAACTTACCTTGTCCACGTTGCAGTGACATTTGGTAGGTAGAATTACATGTAACCTGTTTGTGTTTGTCAACAAGTACCCACATTAGGTTACATTCCTCTTTTTGGATCCTCTGTTGGAACATGCAGAGCAGAAGATAACCAGTCTTGAAGCAGAAGGAAAGCTAAAGAACACTAATTAAGAAGAAAGTGTTTCACTTCCTCCAAAAAAGAGAAGTTCAGATGGAGGGGATGATTTGCCTAATGCTACACTTACACAAATCCTATAAATATGAATACCAACAAACTTCAGGACACCTAAAATCCACACTGAACAAGCTGTAAGAAGGTCAGCAAGTTATGCAAATTTTATGTGATGTTATATATTAGAATTGCGGGAATGAACCAAGATGGCAAAATTCAGATCTTCAGCAGTGAACGGAAAAAATGAGAAGGAGGTGAGCCATGAACAAAAGAAAAGGAAAGAATAGTGGGGAAAGAAATCTGTGAATTAAGGAAGAATGGGAATGCCATTTCCAACGACGAGAAGCAGAATTTTTTGTGTCTTTACATAAAGATTGGACTGGGTAAGTCTCTGCTGTTTATACAGAGAGGAGAAGGTATCGGGTCCGAGATCGATTGGTGCGGGTTGGCTTAGACCCACGACACTGATGTGCCATGGCAGAAACCTGGGTGCTTCCACAGTGGATACCGCTCACTCTGAACATCTGCTGGGACTTAGCACCTGCCCTCTGTCCCTGTGGCATAATTATCATTTTTCGGCAGCTTGTTACATCAGAGTGCCTGAAATAATGAAAAGGCTGTGTCATGACCTTCCAAAGCAGTGATTTTACAACACAATACCTATGGACTTTCTAGGTTTCCATTGAGTCACGTCTCTTTCTACTTCGCCCCCTCATTTCCCATTTGCACTACAGACTTATAAAGCGTTTATCCCTTATCTCTTACTGCATTTTCTTATGAAACCACTCTGACTTTTGTGATTTTCCTTTTTTTTGAACATCTGTATCAATTTGTTGCGACATCTATTTATGATCTGTTGGATGTTCTTTACTTTTGTAATATTCCATCCTCTTTTCCTCTATACGCTAGCATGCATAATCCTTTAAACTTTACTTATTTAAAAGATCTCAGTGTTCTTTCAACAAATCTGTTCCTTGGATTCAAGTACTGACAAAAATGAGCATCAAAACTGACCATTGAACTGAATTATGTAATCAGTTCCATCCCTTTCTTTGCTAGAAAGAAAGTGATCCAGAATACCTTTTTTCCTGCTTAGATTTTGTATTTTCTGTGTAATAAACAGAATTGTGTGAACAGGAAGACAGTAAAGCTATTTTAAGAAGATCTGAAACGTACATAAATATATGTTTATCCAGCTGTGCATCTTTCTTTGCTGAGACAAAAATCTACTGTGCTTGTGTGTAAAGACTGGGTAACTGCTCACTCAAATAACTAAAGGCCTCACCAGGGTCATGATAATATCTAAGAGATAAGTCAGCCTATGGAAATGTCTCTAACAACATTCCCACATTTTTTCCAGCTGAGGTTGTAATGAAAAGCCCTTTCTTAACTGTTATTCATGCTTCTTCCCTCTTTCTGCCTCCTTCTGTATATCAAATCAGCCATGAACTACTTTTTTATTGCTGAAAGCTACTAATGCAACATTTGGATCAATTAACTTTTTTTTTTACTTTTGCTGAAAGAAGTGGTCACGTCTTGAGCTAAGAACTCTCTTTTTATTAGATCTTGCTAGATGGAGTTTTACAGTTTCAAACATGAAAATAACATAGTTTAGCTGAGTTTGTCCTTGAAATAGAGAAAAAATAAATTGTGTCAAGGAGAACAAAAATGGAAATAAATGTTACTAACTGCACTGGCATAAAACAAGATATGAAAAAAACCCAGATAGGATCCCTTCTATTGAAGCGTCTTGATTCCAATCTGAAATAATACTAGCATTGGGCAAGTAATAGAAAAAAGCTTGTGTAGGAGAGGATTGGAACAGTACCCGCAAACGTCAGTGCAAGGGACCCAACATTTGTGTCCCCAGATTGGATCATGCTGCCTAGAAAATGATGAGGAGATACTGAGCGATATTTATACTGTGTGATGGTAGATATCTGGGTGGACATATGCTGGCTAAGCTAGTCTGCTGTTTTACCTTATTTCATTTTCTGTATGATCTGGATACAGGACACACCCTGTTCAGATCCAGGAGGTATTTAGACTTTGTTCTGAGATGACTTCAGACTCAGTAGAGGCATGCACATGAGGAAGAACAGCAAAGTCAGCTGATGTTACTGTAAAAGCAAATGTAATTTATGGTGCTATACATCTATGTGGTGACTACAGCTGCCCTTGGGTTGCCTTACGACATGTATATAGGCAGGCATACAGAATGCATCAGCTTATCCCTGGGCTAAAGTTGTGTATCCTCAACACGAGGATGCATTCACATACCATGGGCTAGAGGAAGGGCTTGTGCCCAGGTATGACATTCAAAACAGTCCCTTACAGCTTCCAATGCATTAAAGCTGACATGCTGTTACAGAATATTGTGAAATTCTACCATACTCCCCCCTTTATCCCTCTTCCTTTCAGTTCCCTTCTCCATCCCACACAGTGTTTGCATAAATCCCCCAAGCATAAAGCAATGTCTAGTAGCTCAGGGATTTAGCGGACTTGATGCTGTATTTTCTGAACTGCAGATATTATGCATCAGCACAAGGGCTAGATTGTTGCTTTTTTAAAAACATGAGGACTAGCATGCTTTAATCTTCTAAGTTTGTTTTGTTTACTTAGTATTCATTAACTGATTATAGATTACGCCATAAAATGTGGTATCAGTTTTGGGAAAGTCACAGGGAGCATAAGGAAATGCAATTATACATTGTATGACATATAAAAAAATATGTAAGAGCATCACATTGTGCAGCATGGTGTCATAATTAGAGAACTAACAAACACTTGACATAACAAATTAAGACTCCCAGCTGTTATAATGCAAAGTGCAATCAGTCACTAATATCCCGAGAAATAGCTTTCAAAAAAGCAGTAGACTCTCCTGTTTCCTCTTTAGCTACTGTTGAAGATAAATTACAGCTTTGCTGTCATTGGACTATAATTTTTAGGCTTGTTTTCTAAGGAAGTGCAGTTCATTGTTATTGCATTACCCTTGTGTACACATCTGCCTGTTCAACTGCCTGCCTGTGCTCTCATATTAACTATCTAAACTGATAGGCAACATCAGTCAAACTTGACAGAAAGGTAAGAATCTCAGAGATTTGAAAAAAAATCATGAAAAACACATTTTCAGTAGAGGAGAAAAAGCAAGTATGCGTCTCTATTGAGGAGAGGACAGGCAGACCTCAGCTGCCATCCGCTCCTTCGGGCAGCAGGACCAGCTGGTCAGCCTGTGCGTCTCTGAGGCAGCCACCATGTATTCTGCCAGCTAAGAGGGGTCAGAGGATGTGTGAGGGAGCTCAGAGAAATGCATCAAGATCTGTGGATGTGGTGATGACTTAGCAGTGTGGCAGACAGGTGGAGAAAGCTATCACAGGAATGCACAGCGAAATCATAGTTGTCAAAGTAGGATAAGTGGGAAGTGGAAACAAAATCCTTCAGAATCCTTAGGAAATCAGGCTTTATTCATTCTTTTCTTCATGGAACAGGTTGGTTTACTTGTTGGATTTGTTGTATTAAAAACAAGAAAAAAAAAAAAGAAAGAGGTTTAGCAGTTCCTTCATGATTAAATCTCTCAAAAAGATTTCAGAGACCAAAATGATAATTGCTATGTAAAGTGTTAGAGAGTTCAGAACCAGATTTTATTTTTGTAACATTCTGAAGGTTCCCACGGTGGATTGAGTTTAGCCAACTGTGTGTTGTCTTTTTTGTTTACTCTGGATATATGGAGATATGAGCCTCTTTGCTGCTAATGAAGTTTGTGATGACGATCTGTGTGTTCATCTACATCCAATTCCATACCAATCTGGTAACAGCTGAAGCCCTGTAAAAAGAACATCCTTCTAAATGTGACCATCTAGCAAATACGATAGCATAAATAATATATCTCAGATAACTATGATGCAGCAAAACCCAAATAGCTTCTTCTTATGTCTGGCAGAGTTTTTTAAATTATCTTTTTTTTCAAATCTCTTCAATACCCTGAGTAAAACAGGTGAACTTGAAATTACCACTGTCTTAATCAGTTTCAAACACAAACAGGAAAGTGTCCATGGTAGCCATTCCCCAAAATAAGCTACTGTTTGCTGTCCTTCATACAAGCATTAAATACACTCCAGCCTGTCTGTTTTCAGTAAGGGACAGCCAAATAATGCAGAAGGAAAAGAAGATATAATTTCTGTCAAGACGCATTTGTCTTGGAATAAAGAAGAAACAGAAGAATTTGCTATAACCTGGTAAGAAGAAGAGGAAAACTAGGTTTTTAGATCTCCTTGTAGATGATCCACATGGTTTATGATACAAGTTTAATGACACAGCCAGACTGCTGTTTTCTACAGAATAGATGGGTTTTGTAAAGGTAGGATCATCATTTTTTTCCAACTTGCTGCCCAGTAATTTTACTTCCAAGACTTATTTATTGCACAGTATTTAAGTCTCAAGAAAAACACACAAAAAATTTGGAACACCCCATTAAAGAACACCTCTGAAACTTATGTAACGTGCTTACCATAACGGTATTTTTAAGGCAGCATTCTTTTGTCTTTCTGTTAAGAGCACTTTGGGCGTGGATTCTCTCCCTGTGGCCATGGGCCCAAGCTTTTTCTTCAAATCCCATTGTCCTTGTCCAAGAACTTCTTTATTAAACATCATGTTTCATTGGTCTCCCAGCCCTTTTCTGACATTCCTAGTCTAGTATCCTGTGCCAGTTACTGAGGTTTTGTAGCATCACCACCCATTTCATTTTCATCAGAATTTTTTCTAATAAGGGAAAAACTGTTTTTTTTTTCTTTAGTCTCATTCCTACAAGTATCTGAATTATTTAAACTGAGTTTTTTCCCTGAAAATGGATCCTTAGACAGAATTCTGATAGAAAAAGTTATTCCAGATGCTACAATATAATGTAGCATTATATTGTAATATAATGTAAATATTGTAATATAATGTAAACTGGCGCATAATCATGACTGGGGTTGAGGAACTTGCATAATAAGCCATCAGCCTATAGTACATTTTAATTAAATGCTTTGATATGTTTACTACTTCAGCCCTATGAAAAAAAAAAAAGAACAAATGTGAATTAATGTGTAATAGAAATTAGCTTCTTGAGTTTTCAAAACAGATAATATGAATCTTTTTGTTCTTTGTTCACTAATTATTATTGCAATTTGTATTAATGACACATATTTATGATGCACATTTGTAGCATATGTTCTGTAGGACTTTATATACGTTCATAGATGGTGCCTCAAGATTATTTGAAAAACTTGAGTTGGAACAAAACATGACAAAAAAAATGCTCAAGCGTTCTTCACCTGAGCTATCTTTCTTTCAGGCTGACATGCCTGCTAGAGCAATTACTATCCTCTGCAAGTCCATGCATTAACTTTCAAAAATTACAGGAATTTAGGAAATTTTCTCCCTCCTTAAAAAAAAAGATATCATCATGCCTTTCAGTATTGCATAGCATATTTGCGATGAAAATTCTTATATACAAACCTCAAGATAATATCAGTAGGCTCTACCATTCTGTCTGTTCTGTATAAAATGATAGATTATCTTTCTAGTACTAGTTTAAAACATCAAACTTTCCTAAGAACAAGGCATTACGATTTGCGATCTTGCAGTAATTTAAGGATCATTACAAAAAGACATCTTCTACATTCTTAAGTAATGTGATTTGAAAAGGAATATTGTAAGAAATAGTTTTTCTTTCATTTGCTGTCGGCAGAAAAATGGAATAGTGTTTTAGTGACTAATCCGCTTCTCTTCATGTTATCAACAAAGACATTAGTTTCTTAAAAAATTAACATATTTACTTTCATTGCTCAAATCTTGGAGACTTCATTGATTGCAAAATCTGCCACTGAGGTCATGTTACAGGAGAAAATCAAAAGGAAAGGCATTTTGAGAAATTTGCTTTAGGAAGAAATGGTACAAAACTTCAGCCTGAACCTTAACCTGATAGCTACTGTTAACTTCCAGATGAGAAAGCATCATATGTACTTTGCAGCCCCCAGTTCGCAAAATTTTTCCTCTTTTCATCAGAAACATGATGAAAATTTAAATGTTTGCATTTGGCGTATTTAAGCTTTGTCTAAAAAGAGATTTTTTTTCCTCTTGTACATTACCAACACCTCACCTAGGAAGAAAAGTATTTACCAAATCTGACAACTTATCCTGTTGGCATCCTGGCATAGGAATAGTTTAAAAAAAACATGAGGGATAAATATAAATAGCATAACAGGAAAGAGTCCTCACGCAGTCCTTTTTTTATACATACATGGCCTCTTACCTGTTTGCTGGTGACCTTCTAACCCTCAAGCACCACTCCCTCCCGACCTCCCTGCACCTTGAGGTAAGGCAGCTACAGACAAATAAAATATAAAATTTTGTATGAAAAATTGCAGCCTTTACCTTATGTTATACCTGCCATTTTCATTGTATGCTTCCTCATTATTTAATAGTGAATAATCATTCTTTCATCACCTTCTGTGTGCCCCTTATGAATATATACCCATCTCTCTCTCTCTCTCTCTCTGGCATCTTCTACCCCGGAGTCAACACTGACAAATCATCAGCTTTTCTCCAGTGTTCTCTTGACATGCTACAAGTCTGCCACTTTTGTGCTGAGTGGGATCGAGTCAAAATATGTTCCTAAAGCCCAGCAGTTTATGTGCCTAATGACTGAGTCTGCCTGCCTGTCTTCATCTGTCCTCACATATGTATTGCCTGTGTGAGAAGACATCATGACAAGGTGGGGCTCCATGACGATCCTCTCACTGGGATTATTTGTCCCCTGATTCAGCTTAACACTTTCCTACCATGAAACTTTTCTCCTTAGCAGCCCAGGAGCTGAGAACCTGGTTGGACCAGCTTAAATTTTACTCATATTCATCTAAAGGAGGTGCTTTGTCTCCTTAATGCTCCTCTGTCTGGGATATTCAAGCCAAGATTCTGTCTGTGAGGGGCAGGACGAACCTGACGTACATGCACACTCATGAAGCAAACACGCCTACATAGCACTTGTGTGGGGAGCACAAGCCTCCAGTGATTTGCCCATGAATTTAATTTCATTTGTAACCCATGAATTTAATTTTATTTGTAACTTTTTTCCCTTTTCTCTTAAGGTGGTTTTATTTACGGTTATTGTGTGTTTTTTTCTCTCAGGAGTCAGAAATGGGGAATTTTGCAGCCTCTACCATGGAGATCATTATACATTCAAACTTCAGTCACTGCAGCAGCTCACTCTGTTCTGGGGCTCTGTCACTCTGCATTGGCCTCGGTGTACTGTGAGACTTTTGGAGTGACATTTATTTGTACAAACTGAGGATCTTGTCCAGATATATTGAAACCTTGGTTGCCATCCAGGTCTAGCAGGAGAAAACATATGGTACTTTTTAGAATGTTTTCTTCCCCCACAGTCCTAGGTGACTTTTGAAATGAGCCATCAGACTGAATAGTTCTCATCGCATTACGGGTTCAAGGAGGTCAAGCAAGTCTTGCAGGCAAAACAGTCTGGACTCAGGGAATTTTTACTAAGTTTAATTTCTTGTCAATTAACACAAACTTCTTATCACTGAGTTGAATTTTGAGTAAAAAAAGAAAACATAAGTAAACAAACACTCGACCCCTTTTGGTAGTCTGAAGTCCCCTTATTTTCACTGCAGGCTATGCTCAGTCCCTCCTGGTCCCTTTGGTGAGGTGATGGGCAACACAGGCAGTTAGAGGCAAGTACATAATGGTTTCTGTCTGACACTACTTGCTGGTTTTCCTTTGCCTTTCCTTCATTCTTATTGTCCCGGCCTGGCATGGGTCATCTGTGGGCTTCATTCCCTCAGAGATGTCCTTCCGTAGCGTTAGGTGCCCATGGGCAGTAGTCCCTCAGGGGTCTCCCCACCCTGGCCTGGCTTGCCTGTGGGCCAAAGTCCCCTGTGAATGACCCCTTTTGGCATGGGAACCTTCCTTCAGAGTGTCTCTGGACATATTTCCACCACGCCACTTTGAGCAGCACATCTCCAGCTGTCTCCTCAGCCACTTGCCTCCAGCCATGTGTCTCCATGAGCATCTACCTCACCTCAGTGGCTGCAGGTTTTTCATAAATAGATTGGAGCTGGGGTGCTGCAGGCTAACCTGCCTGGCTGCAGTTTTGGCATGCCATGTGTGGCTGTCATCTGTTCCAGAGGTGGCTGGGCTCAGCTGTGCCTGGCACAGGACAGCTTATGGCCTCTTCCTGCACAGCTCCCCACCACAGCCTCCCCTACCGAAACCCTGCCATGTATGTCCCACATGACAAGTAAGGCTGAAAGCCCAAGCTTTGTGCTGTACTAGTGTTTTGATAATGTATATTCTCTTTCAAGCTTGATGGACATGTCAGGAAGGTATCTGGAAATCAAGTTCCCTGTTAAAACTTTTTTTTTTTTCAATATTTGCCAATGGAAGCATTCCTTGGAAAAAGGAATATTAACACATGCATGTGGGCACGCACACGTGTTTTCCTGCTTTGCTGCTATCGAGTACAGTGGAATCATTACATATGTTTCTGTTGTTTGGAGCTCTGCAGGGTCATGACATATCCTTCAGACTTACTTTTTATTTCCTGATCGATGGAGATACAGCCACAGTCAAGTGTAAAATGATATTCATGTACCTTCTGCCAAGAAAGGGAAAAAAAAAAAAAGAGAATAACAAAGGAGTGAGAGAAGCTTTTCTGATAAGACTAAAATCAGAACAAGATTGCTTTTGATAAAAGATTGATGAAGAGGCATTCACTGCTTGCAGGAGAAAACATTTGTGAAAACAATTGATTTTGGAAGCTTTTGATAAGACATGCAAAAAAATTCCATTTTAATATTTACCGCTTGTTGCGAAATAGATAGGCAGCTTCTGCATGATGAGGTCATGAAATACGAGATTGGTTCAGGCAAATTCATTACTTTTGTCCTCTTTTTTTTCCCTGTTTTGATATTAGTCTGCCCCTTCCCAACTTTATATAATGTAATTTTTCTGTCATCTTTTATAAAATACTTGGGTGCCCATCTGGTATGAGAGTAGGCATAAAAATATATTTCAGAGCAAAGAGGGCCTAAGTTGACGCACTAAGAGTCAGTATTTGTAAACCACATTAGAGATAAGCTCAGTAAGATCAATCCTCTTCTATGGATTTGTGTTAAATTACATTGACTGGTGCCAGGGCAGTCTGCCCTATTTAGGTTTTTTTTAAAATCCATGAAACAGACCTTAAGGGTTTAAATCAATAAAAGAAATTACTTATGTAGGTATTCTGCAATATTCTTGTAGAATTCTTGTGTCATGTGGGACTTGATTTTATGTCTAATTTAAACAAACAGGAAAACAAATACAAAATGCAAGAGCAGGGGAAGAAGAGGGTTCCATGAAGCAAAGGTGCATCGCCATTAAAATTGCACCACACTGTATTACTGTTCAGTCTAGACATTAGCAGTGCAGAGGCTGCTGCGCTTCTTAGTGCTTTTTTGGACACGTTGCAGGGCTACTACAATAATCAAATGGTTGAGGTCAGATCAGAATACCAGCTGTGGTGGGGATTGTGAGCCATGTACAATCACTGGTACCAGAGAAGACTTTTCTATAAGAGGAGAAACTGAAAAGACTTGAACTGCTTATGTGAGAGAGAAAAACAGGAAAGGGACATGATAAACATACATAAAATAACAGCTATAAAGTAACTGCAGATTAGCAATTTTCTTTCAACTGTTTTGTGTGCATGATGTAGTGGGAGTTTATAGTATGAGTGCTGTAGTTTGAGGGAAAAACATCGTTACAGCTACCATGTTGACAGGCCCACTGGAAATGAAGGCAGTAGGTTTCCTAGAGGTTTTCTGTTTGTGTTATAAAACTATATATATATATGTGAATGAATAATAAAAATATCTAGAAAGATTAGGAAATGAATGGATGCTTACACTAATATTACAGGTGCTAGGTAAAAAAGCCTTCCATGGGCAAATGGGTAACTGCCTTCTGCAGAGTTTCTTATAACTTTCCCCTGAGGAAAGTGATAGCCAGATAGACCCTTATGGGTGATCCACTGTGGCAGTTCCTCTCTTCTCATCAAGTTACTATTGTAGATCACACCAGTTCTTTAACTGAACTTTGTGTAGTAATTCTCCTATTCCTTGCTGCCCCAAAATTATTCCTGCCAAAGTATAATATTTTTGGATTCTTTAAAATGACAAAAACGTTTTTAAGCAATAAGATGAAAACCAAAAATTATCTTTTCTTACAATTAAAAGCACTGTAGAGTGAAAATCGTTGCACTTATTTTGATGGGGAAGGTGTTTGAAGATTCTGTTTTGCAGCTCAGAGGGAAAAGACATCTCACAGGATGTTAGGAATTTATGAAAGTAATTAGTGATGTTTTACTGAATACTAGATTAAATATTAGCTTGGAAAGCTATGTAAATGTCCTGAGTGCAAGAAAGAGCTGCCCCAGGGCTTCAAACATTTGCATATGTTCATTTAGAGAAACCTTCAAGTGTAACTTAAGTATGTGTAACTATGTTTTAATCTCTATCACTCACTGATTTGAGCGATTTGTGGAGCACAGATTAAAATTAACTTCTTTTTTTATCATGAGAAGACAGCTTTTAATAGTGACTTGCATCATTTTGTCTTTGTGAGTACATCAACACTGCCCGTATAAGTGGTGCATCAGTGTTTGTATTGAGCCAAGCTGAGATGAATCTGATCTACGTGCATTTCCGTTCTGCATCCTTCCTGGGCGGCGGAGGCTGACGGAGGATTACTCATCCCACAAGGTCTCCGTTGTGCCGCAGCTCCTGAAGTACTGATTTATTATGATTAATACAAACATTGAATGGAAGTTTTTTAATGGTTTAGAACATAATTTGGAAAGTATGCCTTTTATCCATTTCTTCTTAGTTTATTTTTTCCTCAGGTACAATGGAGGAATTGTCACGTTGCTGTCAGAAAATGACAGCCCAGGTTTACAAGTATAGTAGTAAGAACACTGACCCTCTCTAGTAGTATCTGTATGAGTTTTTGGGATTTTTTGGAAAGGTTTTTATATATAAAGCTTTATAGAGCAAAGTTCCACCATTCTTATGAGTGCCTTGTGGCTTTATCTTCAAAGGGGATAAACAGCAACAGTTTTGTATGTAAAAAGTTGCAACAGAAACATAAACTATTGCTAATTACCACAGAAAAGAAAATCAGATACAATTAATATGGTTACACTTAATTAATACATATGATTTGTCGTACCAGTTTTCTTAATTTTGCAGTAATTTTTACATGTTCCTTTTAAAGAGTTGTGTTAAAATATTACATGTATGCAGAGGAGATCACAGACAGTTGAATGTCCAACTTCACAAACGACCAGTAAGCTGTGTTCATGCCTGTCCCTTGCTCAATCTCCTTATGAGGTAGCACTTGTTAGCTTAACTCTCCTGGATAATTTAAGGCAGAGATGTCCAGACTCTTGGGAGTGTGTGTGTGTGAATAATTTTGTGTGGATGGAGGCACATGTTGGCAAACCTCTGCTGCTGTGTGATCAGGTGCATGCCTGCCAAAGTGCAGCTATGGTCAGGGACCACATCAGAGGATAGATTGTCCTAAAACCCAGTATGTGACTTGTTGGCCAGGCAAGAGGTTGGAAGTGCACCTAGTACTGTGACAGAGGACATGGCTGCCTGGCCCCAAAATTGTTCTGGTCTCTTTGCTACTGGCGGATAAGGAGCTTTCAGAAAAAAGGAGTCATGAACAGTCTGGGTTTGCACTACCGGTACTATACATGCTGTATCCTTAGGTGTGTACTTCAAGTACTGTGGAAGAGTGAACCTTTAGCAACTGCTGGAGCTTTGGCATCGCTACCATTTGCAATCATACCCTGATACTGAGTAGATCCTTCCTTCCAGAATTTAATGCCATCATAATGACAGGTTATCCATTTAGCCTATACTTACAAAATTGTTGTTTTACAGGAAAGAAAGCTGTAGCAAAAGTGGTGATTCCACTTCTATATTAAAATACCTCATTCTGTCTCTTAAACTGAATTTTGGGGTTTGTGCATTGTCACCACAGGACAGTGAAACACTTCGCGTATCTTGAAGTCAAAAGAGGTGGTTTTCAAGCTTACGCTCATTAGTTTGCTAATATGGTTCTAACTTAATTTCTGGTGTTTATATCCAGAAATGAGTGTGATTTAGCTTGCATGAATTTAATGTGGGTCTCTGTGCTAAGACTGGCAAGAAGATTACCACTAGCGCTTTGGTCTAATCCTTTTTATTGTGGGAGATACTATTAACATAAGAACAGTTTATTTCCTGTATTTCTAGCTTTATTCTATCCTATTTTGCACATTTTTACACAGAGGTGTTTCAATGCTCCTTCTCAGGCCCATACTTGGATCCTAGTCTTGTGTTTCTCACTGTCCATCCTGTTTGTATCATCTTCCACAGAAACCCAACTGCCTGAGCTCATAACCCTCCTAAACCACCACAGAACAGGATCGAATGCCAAATTCTCATGTACCCCATCCATCCCTGCGCAGCTAATCAGTGGAGGCATTTATGTTAGGATAGGGGCATAACATAACAGCCCACGTGCAGGTAGTTTCCCAATTTAGCATCTCCACACAAGAAAACAAGGACCTATGTTACGTCCTTGTACTTCCTGCAAGTTATGTGAATACTGCCAATAGCAGATGTATCACAGTTTTCAACGTTAGCAAATAAGTTCCAGGTTAAACCATGCAAAAAGCAGAAAATTTAAAAATAATAACAATAAAAAAGTGTTTCTAATGTTTTAAAAAACAAACATAAAATAGAATTTTTTTTACAGTCCCAAAAGATTGAGGAAAGCTTTTGTCTTCGCATAATGCTTTAGGGAAAAAACATCTTTGAACCCTTTTTACCAGAGAAGCAAATGAATTACTGTCTCAAGGGTGCTATGCTGAAAACTGTCATCATGTCCCGGTTGTCTAAGTCTTTGGGTTTTTCACAGAATGCTATATAAAGTCAGCTTCTGCAGTGACTGAGCTGTTTTCCAGATAACCTGTACCTTGAGCACTCTAGGTCCTGTTAGATCTATTAGCTATGTCCACACAGATGCCTTCAAGCCCTTTCAAAATGTAGTGCCCTAAGGCAGCTTGCGTTCACGGGTGTGGATGTGCAGCTTGTTGGAACGTCAATATGCAGCTTGGGTGCTGCCTCTCCAGACCAGCTAAAATAGTGCCAAAATCTAAAGATACACAACTTGAGCACAACAGAGCTCTCATCCTGCTTGTTTCATGTGAAAGCCACACCCTGCCATATCTAGAAAGCCATATGGGACTGGCGGTGCCCTGGGACAAACAGCATCCAAAACCTCCGCAATGATCTTAATTATTCGCAAATAACGTTGCATCTTTTTGGCCTTATTTGTTGTTCCCTACCCCTTCCCAATCACAGGGCAAGTGAAAGCAGTAACTGGTAATTTCTCATCAATCTAATAGTGTTGAAAAGCTCATTTTCTTTGTGAGTTTGCTATATTAAAGTACTTGTATACATTTGATTCTTGTACTTAAAAAAAACCTTGAAGTAGAGGAATTCTTGCTGGTACAAATTTACCTAAAGGCATGAAAGGTGTGGATGCTCTGGAGTATAACTGCTACTAGAACCCAAGTAAACTGAGTTTCAGTACTCTGCCTGAATTAAAAATTCAAAAATTAGTGCACGTTTTAGAGATTAAAAATGCAATCATTTATTGAAATTTACAAATTAAAAAAGATCTAGCTGCTGTCCCTTGTGTTTGACTAACATAAATATCTTACTGTTGAATAAGGGAAATTCCTTCTCTAGGTAGAAACTCAGGAAAGCTCCCAGATCTATGGCTCTCCCTCTCCACTCAAACTAGCCCATCTCTGTTGCCCCCGCGTCTTTTCTGTTTTCCATTCCAGTGGTAGCTTGTTTGAAGAAAGGAGAATAATTTATGCTATGCTTGTAAGGGTTTCAGTTTTACATCCTGTTAATTGCAGCCAGCCAACTCTAGCATCATTTGAGTGGGCACTGATGAAAGCATGTGAATATAAGCTCCGCTTCACTCTTAACTGTGTGCTTCTAAACATGCACATACTGTTATTGAATTCACTTCAGAGGTTTTCTCACTTAAGGCAAAGAGGATTAAAAAAAAAAAAGAAAAAAAATAGAAATGTGACTTTGTGCTTGTTATTGGCATGAATGTTTTCAGTCACTTTTTGAGAGGGACCTAAGTTGAGGCTGAACAAGATCAAAGAGCTTTAGGAAGCTGAATTTGTAGCATCTGTACCACAAATTATGGTGTTGACCCTTGCAGGGATAAGAGCAATGTCAGCTCTTACTTCTCAGTAAGATGAAAATTCCAGGACTGTTAAAGCCAGTCACCAACTGAACTCAGAAAGTGTTCTCATGCCATGAAATAATAATAAACACAAAGAGGCGCTGTGAGGGTAAGGGTTGCATCTTACCCATTGGAGTACCCATCCACTCTGATAAAAAGCCTGCTAAAAGACAGGGACGATGTGTGACATGACAATCCCTGTCACAAAGACCTAGAAGCTGTGCTGGTAGTCTCTGCTTTTTCTTATTGAAGTGTGGCAGTCATTGGCTTTGTCTTGATTTTTTTCTTCCCTTTATTGTGTGGTTGAATTACCTGTTTTCCGGCTTTAAAAGGTGTCTGTACTGTACTATTTGTTCAGCTCTAAGGCAGAGATGGTTTCCAAGTCCAGGCTTACAAAGCTTGATTACCATTGCTAAGGAGAATTCACAGGAGTTTGTATGCTTTCTTGGCACAGGTTTTAATAAGGCAATTGTTTTTGAAATGATAGATTTTTAAAATTGATTTTTAGTGGAGCTAGCTGAGCGAACCAGGTCTGATCCTCTGGAGAAACCATTATGGTGGTTTTACTAGATACACCAGTAGAAAGAAATAATTAACAATTGTTGTAAAACCTGTTGAACCTCCACCCTGTAAAAAAAAAAAAGTCAACTAATCTTTTAAACGGAAGGGGGCTAGTTCTGAACAGAAGGCAGCATTCATTTACTAATCTCCATTTAGTCATTCTATGGTACCTTTTTATTGTTTCCTTCAGTCTCTATAAACCTAGATAAATGTAAATTCCAGCAAATCACTCCACAACAGTCTGTGACTAGCCAGTTGTTGTCAACATCAATTTTAATAAAAGTACTACCTTTAAATAACAGTAGTATCTCCCCCCCCCGCAATAATCTGAAATGTGTCTGCTGATGCGTTTGATGGGAACTCAGAATTAGACAATTAGGGTGTACCTGCACTTGTGTCTTAGTTTGAAACAGGAGTGCGCTTTTGAAACGCACCATCCCCATTTACCGTGTTTTGGTTTGCATCATGGAGCATCCTCAGAGCAAATGAAGTACGTGCCTTGTGAATAAAACTAAACAGGGAGATGAATTTCAGGACTTCAGCTACTGCACACCAGTTGCAAAAGAGCATGCAGTCATTAAGGCAAGACTAGAGGTAGTCTAAACTCAAAAAACCCAACCAACCCAAAAGCCACAGCCCCCAAACTCTAGCGTGCATGTCAGGTCCTCGGTATCAATTGTTTTGCTGTGGAGAGCTGCTTCTATGGGTAATGCAAGTTAGGTTGCTTGCTTGGCTACTTGCTAATGCAGACATAGCCTGACAGACCTGAAGAAACCTCCGTCTCAGGAAAACTTACAATTTTTGCAGCCTTGGCACCACTGAGTTTCACAGCACATGTCCCTTCCCCATGAATGCTCATCGATTCCCATTCTTCCTGCATGTCTTTTCAGAATCTGAATCTTGATTTGAATCCAAATGATAAAATTCCTAATTCACATGCAAAGATCTGAATATTCCATATTTTTTAATGTTCAGAGTAAGAGTTAGAACTTACCTGTGGCACACCTATAAAAAGCATGTGATATGTTGCAAAAAATGTGTGCAAAAGAGAGAAGGCCATGATACAAAAATCTTCAAATTAATTTTCAGGAACCTCATTTGTCTTAATAATCTATGCTTTCTTAACTAAATCTGAATAGTGAACTTGCCTATCATAGCTTGGTGCTATATCACTGGAGATTTCTATCTTAAAATTGAATGCCCTCAGGGGGAAATTGAAGATTTTTTTCAAGGTAAGGATAAAAGAACACTCTTAAAGCAGGTTCTCTTTATCTTTTTTATGGGTCATTATTCTCTTGTTCTGATGTTCAAAACCATCTTTCATCTGTAACTCAACAAGGCTTTCTCACCTCCCTTTTATAGTGGTAAATTTAATATACAGGTGGGTTATTTAGCAGAACGAGTCTGGATTCACATTTATGTCATGTTTTCCATTTATGCTAGACATTTTTTGAAAAATCATACAGATTACTTGAAAGTAAAGCAAACAATCTTTTCATTTTAATAGCAAATTTTAATTCTTTATATTATATCTTTAGCATTCACCTTGTTTGTGTTAGTTTCTGTTCTTCCTTTTAAAATAAGACATGGTTGCATATAGGACGGGAAGGAAGGAGGTGATAAACTGTGCCCACATGTACTGGGTGTAGGGATTAACATATTATATGAGTGTTTTCTGATATAGCATGTATCTTACAATTAGGGATTTTGAAGAATCTGTAAACTGTCTAACATGAGACGGCAATGTGCGCTCGCAGCCCAGACAGCCAGCCGCATCCTGGGCTGCATCAAAAGCAGCGTGGCCAGCAGGTCGAGGGAGGTGATTCTGCCCCTGTGCTCCACTCTGGTGAGACACCACCTGGAGTGCTGCGTCCAGCTCTGGAGCCCCAACATAAGAAGGACATGGACCTGTTGGAGCAGGTCCAGCGGAGGGCCACGAAGGTGATGAGAGGGCTGGAGCCCCTCTCCTATCAAGGCAGGCTGAGAGAATTGGGGTTTTTGAGGCTGGAGAAGAGGAGGCTCCAGGGAGACCTTATAGCAGCCTTCCAGTACCTAAAGGGGGCCTATAGGAGAGATGGGGAGGGACTCTTTATCAGGGAATGGAGCGATAGGACGAGGAGTAACAGTTTTAAACTGAAAGAGGGGAATTTTAGGTAAGACATTAGGAAGAAATTCTTTACTGTGAGGGTGGTGAGATAGAGAAGTTGCCCAGAGAAGCTGTGGATGCCCCATCCCTGGAAGCGTTCAAGGCCAGGTTGGATGGGGCTTTGAGTAACCTGGTCTAGTGGGAGGTGTCCCTGCCCACGGCAGGGGGGTTGGAACTAGATGATCTTCAAGGTCCCTTCTAACCTGAACCATTCTGTGATTCTATTTTGTAACATACCTAACTATACCTCTGGCAAACCCTTCCTAGCCTCTTCTACCCCAAAGTAAAGTTCAGTTAAATAGGTAGCTGTACTACATGTTACTGCACTACATAGATTTTCCAGCAATGCCCAGTAGCTTTATTTATCCTGCTGGGATATTTTTCATAGGCATATCTCCAAAATCAAATTTAAGGCTATTTTCACCTGGCATGATAACTGTTTGGCTGAAAGCAAGCCTTCTGGTAAAATCAGGGAAAACTCTGGAAAATATTTGATTTCTTGTCCATGTTTATACTAGTGGGTTAACAAGTTACCGAGTAAACCCACACAGGATGCCCACTAGGCTTTATTTATGGCTGCTCAAACTGATATATGGATGCATGCACTGGGATAAGTAGAAGACCGCAGTGCACTTTGGTTAGGATTTATACCAGGTGCTGGCCATAAACCGTGAAAAAGACATCTGTGAATTACTAGTTGAAGTAATTGAAATAAATATTTATGGCTATTAAACTTTTGGTGCACTAGGCAATATATTCATATGAAAATTCACTTTCCACAGTGGAATATTAAAAATACATAGGAATTCTTTCAGAACTCTTTGGAGAAGGGAATTTTCCACATTTCTTTCTGCAACACTACGGCTGCCACCGTAGTCCCCCAATCAGCACAAGGGATCACTGAAGTCTTTAGGATATTTTCAGAGTTCTGAATAGTAAGTGACTCCCCACTTTTTTGAATACAATTTACGTCACATTTATGTCCTAATACCTATTAGATGTCAGCGTGAGGCCACTTTTATGCCTGTTCCTCACGTGCTCCCTAATGCTTAATGTATATGTTAAGTGAAGACAGACAAGTGTGACCAGATTGGCAGCTTCTACCTGGATGAGAAAAGTTAAGAGATTAATTTAAAGGGAAGAGGAATTAAAAATTAAATCTTATGTTTATCAAACAACATATAGTCCACAGTCCTGAGGCCATGCTGCATGCTGCAGACTGCTAACAGTGCAGGCTTATGAGACCTTTTTGGACCTTAGTACCTTTTATGACCATTTAACCCAGAATGTGTCCAAAATGTATTTCATTCAAGCATTTTACAGTATACACTTGTAACTTGTTCTTTTTTGGGGTGGCTTGAGAAGAAACCAGAGAATATGATCCATACTGGGTAAATAATAAGCTTTTTTATTTTATGTTTACAGCTGGAGATAACATGTTTAGAGAGTGAAAGTTCTATCAGGTAGTTCACCGGGGGAAATTGAATAATAATGAGTTCACTCGACTGCATTTAGGAAGCAAGCAGTCACAAAAACTTAACTGTATTCATTTTTAATTTAGTATTATAAACTTTTCATTGATCTGTTACTTTCTGTACAGACATTACAATAAATTGTGATTTTATAGGTTGTTTTTCATGCATAGTACATGAAATTACAAGAAGGAAAAAAATGTTCATTTACTGAGGAGAAAAGTTTCATGTGAATTTAGTGTTCATTTGACTGTATTTCTCTTCCATTTTATATCAGCATAATATGTTCTTAATGTCACTGTTGAGATACTAATAGCTTTGTAAACACAGTATCAAAGAGTTTGGCTGCCTTCTATGTCTTTTGCAGATCATCCTGTGGAGTTCTAAAGGGAATAAAAATAATCTAACTAGGTATTTTAATGTTGCAAACTATTTCATATGCTGCCAATAAAACATTTTTATTCTGTTTAAGGATTAATTTATCTTTTGGGAATTTGTGCTAGAAGGCCTACATTCAAGAAAAGTTACCATATTAATAATGTCATGGTATTAATAATGCCATTTGGAAATATGTATATAGCATTGCTAAGGTCTTAGATTGTGTACAAAAATAATAACCCTGTAAAGTTTCTAACTAAGAATTATGCCTGCGTTCCCTCCACTGATCTAGAAATTAACATTAAAGTTTTGTGTGTCTTATAATGTGAAAAAGATGGAAATGAAGCATACAGTGATTTGTAAGTGAAGGAAGAGGGGGAATTCTGACTTCATTTAAATTTAGTGCA
Organism: Dromas ardeola; assembly: GCA_013398915.1. Taxonomy (NCBI): domain Eukaryota; kingdom Metazoa; phylum Chordata; class Aves; order Charadriiformes; family Dromadidae; genus Dromas; species Dromas ardeola. The sequence goes on from VYZM01010471.1 coordinate 201,038, forward strand.
AGAAACTTTAAATACTATTGGTTGAATACATTTCCATTTCCAGCAAATTATTAACTCATTAAGGGACTAGTCAGTATAAAATCATAAGTCTTCTACTTCTCTTTAAAGAGTATCATTCAGAGTAGAACCTTTGTAATATATGACCTATTGTGTTATGCTGTAAATCAGAGGATTTTATTTTTGTAAAGGCTATAGTCAAGGCTTCCTGCTACACAGGGGGACCATTAGCTGGAGGAGCTGTAGTAAATCACACAGTCTCTACCAATTTCCAACTTCCATTGTTCTCTTTGCTAAAAAATAATGGAATCTTAATTTGAATGTGTATGGATTAACCTTTTTTGTATGACATTACAAAAAAAAGTACCTGATAGAAGTAGGAAGCAGTTCTCATAGTGTGTTGCCCATGGAAATTCAAAGCAACGGTAAGATTCATGGTTCTAAGTAAATGTCTCAGGACTCTTAGGATTATCTTTCCTCTCACCTGGCACTTACTTATGGGATAGAGTCTTTACAGAGGTCTTCAGAAAATTCAGTCTCACAGGAAGAGAAAATGTATAGCAATATGTACAATAGTACACCTATGCTTACTGTTTGCTCTAATCCTGAATTATCAATTGGCAAACACAATCAGGACTGTGACAACTTTATGGAACATGACTCTTTCTCTAGGGCAGGTTATGGAGTGGCCCGATTTGTAACTCAGGAGCCTTTCCTGGATTCCACTAAACTTAATTTGTCTGTGTAAAAATAACTATTTTGCCTTTTGCTCTACCATTCTCTAACAGTAAGAAACAAATTCTATATCATACTTACAGTAGAGTAACATCAGATTAGGTCTTTTTGTATGAAAAACTTTTTTGTAATGCTGTTGTGTTTTGGGATGAGTTTCAGAGAGTCTTCAGAGTATCAGATTAGCAAAAATTTTCAGGCATTACACTTCTTCAGTGTGGGTCACTCTTCTCAGTCCCTAAAATGAGTCCAAAATGTATTGTATTCAATGTGGGATTGTAAAAAGTCTTGGCAAGAAACATCTTTTTACCTTATGTCTCAATGAAAGTGAGGTTAAAATAAGATACTTGCAAAACTACCAGTACTTACAAAAAACCACACCATGTAAGAATGAGAGAGAGTAATATAGAATAATGTCAGAAGGTCTATTTTGAAATTAAGACATATTGAACATTCCAGGAACGCTAATTCAACCAAATCCCCAGGTTCTAGATTTGTTTGAAGAAGGTTTTGCTTTTTTATAATGGGAATGTCTTTCAGAGACATTTGCTTAGGTTTTGGTTGCAGTCCTAAAGCACACGTCACACACTGATTTAGCCATTATCTGTCTTTTTTTTTCTTCACTTCTCTTGTTTCATGGTGCAAAAGTGAATTTTCCCAATGCATGAAGCAGCCCAAACTTTAGGCTTCTGTGATGGAAAAAAAAGTTTTCATTAGCAACATGTGAACGCAAAACTCTCGTCTTTCAGGAGGTATCTCCCAGACCAGGATGTGACTGGGAATCAGTGTATTCCTTTCCACCTCTGGGCTCCTGCTCTCCAGGACATATTCTAGGACAGCCTGGCCAGGATCTGCAAACTGTAAAAGATATGCAAATTGGAACTGCAGCAAGTTTTTCTGCCACACAACAGACTGTTGAGGAAAAAAATCTAATATTTGGGAAATACTGAAAGACAGTGATCACCCTGGAGATAAATTTTGATAAGGAAGAGGTCTATGCATGTAATTCACATATAGTGAGTCACATGTAAGTAATTCACATAAAATTGTTCTTTTATTAATTTGAAATGCATCTAAATGCACTGTCCTGCATTCTGAGCTGATGTATGATGCAAAGTTAGGATGCACCTGGTAGCTAACCTGAATTAACCACTCCATGAAACCCACTTAACCACTCCATGAAACCCACTTAGAACCCACTTTGCTTGTTTTCTCCTGGTTAGCTTGTCATCATTCACCACACAGTCACTAATTTAATAGAAACAACCAGATACATTTTCTGGTGTATTATTGAAACTGTAGCTGCCATTAATACCTTTATTATTATTTACATTCCGGAAATTTGAAGGGATTCTTCCTAAAATAATTTTGGCCTAATAATGACTTTTTTCCAGATTGAAAAGACTTGAAAAAAATATATTCTGTGGCCATTTCTTACCTGTAAGGCTCTGAAGTTTCTAACCTTTAGCAAAATTCAGGTGATACGGTGCAATTCCAAATTTTTGTCCTTTATCTAGTATAACATGGACTGTGATTATCTTTTCAAAAGGAGAAAATCTGAGGACCTTGGCGGTTTCTAGCTTATTTTATTTGTGTAACATGAAAAATAAATTAGTAGCAATGAGCAATCATCGTGTTTCCATGTCCTCTATGAGGCCAATTTAATATTCTGTGCACTTCTCCCCATTTTAGATTCCACAATCCAGGAGTCATCAGCAGAGATACCCTGTCACTCAAACAGAGTTGCAATGGAGTCACTGATTCTTAATAACTTGGCTTCCATTCCTGTTCTCCAGGAGGGCAATGAATGGAGAATGTCTTTGAGGAATAGGTGTGCTTTGAGCTGGTGGGTTTCTGGGATCATTGCAGTCAATAGGATCATGAAAATCCTGTCATCAAATTCTTATATTGGTAATTGGGGTGCAAAGGTCCACAAAAGTAGACTTGCAACTGAAAACTAGAGTGAGAGCTGGAGGAGTCTCACTTTTCTGAGTGAGGAGATGATGCGGTCAAGTGTACCTGCGTTTAAAAGGAACTTTCACTGTGAAGTTTTCTGATTATCTTCAATTCAAAGCTATGATCTTTATGATGCCCAGTGAGGCAGTGTAAGATCTCACCACCTCTAATGGTTGCAGGTGTTAAGGAAACCAACAGGTTGAATATCTCCACAGTGGCTCCCATCTAAGTGCCACACTCGTATAAACTTCATCTCCTTACAAAAAGTCTGTAAGTAACAAAACTCTCAAAAGTTTGTTCCAGATTTGTTCCAAAGTTAGTCTTACCTAAATAAATAGTTCAAGACTTGGCACTCTTCAGTTCAGTTAGACTTGCTAATGGGATAAAATAAAAAGGATACAAAAAGCACAGATAAAAATTTAAGGGGGTGGGGAGGATGGGGAGATAAAAAAAATACATAACATAATGAAGCCACAATAAACGTGGCTTATCTGGGAAAAAGTACATTTATGTTGCTGTTTACTGTATCTGTCTTCATTTACTGTCAGTACAGAAAGAAGTTTTAACCATCATAATACATTAAGAATGTCCTATCCTTATTTTAAAGGTGTTTTGAAAAGGTATTGTCCCATTTCCTCTTAAAACAAGGCAATTTATTATATTCCGTCATCTTAACGTGCCAAAGGCCTGCCTCCCATCCACTGTTGTTTGCCACTGGTTGCGTTAAAAATTCAGTGATTCTGCGTCACTCATTTGCATCTGGTTACACTCAGCTTCACTGAACTGAATTCAGCCTGCTGAACTGAAAACTTTCATGTACTCTTTCCTTCATTTGCTGCAATAGTCTGTCTTTGGAACTCTAATAGTAGTCCTTAAAATGATACTAGATTTTGGATTTAGTAAGCAATGAATCTTTTTTCATAGCACATTTTTTTATATCTTCCCTTTTATTCTATTTCTTTGGCACAGTCAATATTTAAACTACTGCAAGAACTGAATAGGATGAAATTATAAAAATTAGGGTAAAAATATTCTGCTAAGTGAAGAGTTTTCTACTTTTTCATCATGTTTATTTGAATAAATAATTTCAATAATACATCTATTTTTCTTTCTAGGCGTTGCTTAGCACCCACAATATTCTGAATACTAAACAAGTACAGTAATCTGTAACTCTGAAAATGTTGAAAGGGTGAACTGAAGTCCAATATAGATGTATTCCACAGAATCATAAAAAAGCATGTAGTTTCTGATTGCTGGAATTTAACTCCTAAGCAGTCTGTGTAACTTAGGCCCAGTGGTGCACTGGCTTTTTTCCCTTGCCCTGTGTGGAACAATATTTAGTCCACTGCCACTCAGCAGGCAGAATTCACACAAACGGATGGCAATACCAGATCAGGGTGCTGATTTCCTTCATTATTTTAACAGTGGTTAATTTTCCCTTCAGATTTCCTCTTGCCATGGCCTGCGGAAGAGTCTCTGAGCCCAAAAGCTTATTTGTTTTTTCTTTCTGTAGCAGCTGGTTAAATGAAAGATATTAAATCCTCCTTCCCATTCCTTAGACCATCATGGCTCATCAGAATGTTAATACTATATCTGTATGTTTTATTTCTGCTTTGAAGCTCATTTATATTTCAGCTTTTGCTCCTCATGTAATAAAGGATATTTTTTTGTTGTTGCTTTTTTCTTCTTGCTTTTTTGAGTCATTGGTCTGGAATGTTCTTCCAATTTATTTTCTTTCTCTGTCTGCTGCTTTTGAGACTTGGTCTCTGTCCTTGGGTTGTGAGAGGGTTAGAGCAACAGTAGAGTGAGGTTTGTTGGTCTTATTTTTCTCTCTTCTGGGAACTTCATATGTTGTTGTCTTTTTTCTGTTTAGAAGGTCACCTTTAATATCTCTTTACTCTATCCATGGGTAAAGATTTTTCCAATAAAGTTGGTTTGTCATCTGCACTTTTACATGGGTCCTATTGGTTTGAAGAGGTGTATTGTGCTATAGGTACTCTGGCTTTTCTATTATTTCATTCATTCTGCAGATTAATGAGACAAAAATGTTCCCCTTGTTTTCCCATCTGATATTGTAATGCAGCACAGTTAAGAAAGCCAACATTTTGATTCTTGTTGATAATTCCTAGAAGTTTAAAATACTTTTTCTTGAGCATTCAACTTGCGTGAATCTCTTACTGAGCGGCATCAGGCAGTCTATTATCTGCTTGATCTAAACAGGCCACAACTAGACAAACTGGTATTGTTTACACTCTATAGGCTGCAGGGATTCATAGGCAAAGATGTAGCTCTCCAGATAAAAGGAAAAGTTTGAACTGGATCTTTGGTAGTGGAATGTGAACAATTGCTTTTTGAGTTTAGTAGGCAATAAAAAAACCCCAAACACCTAAAAAAACCCCAAATGGTGGTTAACTTGAAGTGAAAATATTTCAAATTCCTTTTCAAGACAAAACACCACAAGAAATTAGCTTTTTCACATTCAAATCCAAAGCCTCAAATTCTAGCTATTCTCTGCTCTAGTTTTTCTTTAAATAAAACATTTCAAAATAAAGTGTATTGCACTTCAGAAAACGTAATATGACTTCTCTAGTGGGTTATATATTTGTTAGATGGAGAACACTTCTTTCAGCATTGATGTTACTATCAAAATATGTTGTCAAAAAGATATCAAGCAAAAATCTGTCAGAACAAGAGGATTTTAGAGTTGCTGAAACACAGTCATCCATTCCTCCTCCATCATTTAGCTCGGTCTCCCAAAGTGACCTTCTAGTTAGCCCACAGCTGGCAGCTCCAAAGGATATTGTGTTATTGACTCAGGAAGTGACAAGGATTCAGCCTTGTGAAACTCAACTTCAGAATTCAGAAAAAAATATGAAAGCAAAAGGTTTGAATGAAAAAAAGTTTTAATTTCATCTGCTATGAATTCATTTTTCCAAGTTGGTCAAAATCCAATCTCTGTAAAGAACCAGTCCTTAATACTGGGTTTCATCGCTTCTGGATCTTCTCATCTCCCTTTGCTCCAGTGCAAGGAGATGATTCATAACGTACAATATATACACTTGCAGTATTTCCCTTTGGAATATGGATCACAGGCATTAATTTGGATCAACAGATAAGACAAGACAGTATCTTCAGAATCATTAATAATAGATATTCTCAAAAGAAATGTTTCCTGAGGCATAAAACAAATAGATGAAGAAAATGAAAGTGACATTGACATAAACAATTGTATCTTAAATTTGTGTTACAATAGTAACCTAAGGCAAAACCTAAACATTTGCAGAAAGAGTTTGAATTCTACCTCTTTTCTCAGCAAAAAAAAAGCTGCAGACATAGCCCATCTGCTACCTACGAAACGTAGTTTGCTATAAAACATTTATCACCCCAATTCTGGGAACTGCTTGTGATATTCTCAACCAGGTCTCTTCACAATTGATCACAAACCTTTTTTTTTTCTTTTTTTCTTGGACTGTCTTCTCACTTTTCTTGCAAAGGTTGAGAATTACTTTCCTCCTTTAGACACAAGCCAAACGTGGTCAGAAACAACGGTACAAAACTGATGATTTGGGATTCAGTGTTTATTACTGATCAGTGACTTCCATATGAAATATACTCAGTGTACAAATCAAAGGATGTTGTTTGTTTTTCCTAGCTGCTGTCTGTGAAAGCTTATCCTGGGATCTGCTAATTAAGCTTTCCTGTCTCTATGACCTACATTATCATCATCAGTAGCAATCTCCATGTTCCAAAGTTTGTTCTTGTTTTTGATAAAGAGATGCAAGAAAGCTAAGATGCAACATGTTCACCTGCCCTTTTAAAATGAAAACTTTTATTAAGTGAAACCCAGGAATATGCTATCGCTATGGTCATACGAAGGTATAATTGCTTGTCCTGCTTTGGGGTGGAGCAGAGCCAACTTTCTGTTCAGAGAGGCTCTTGCTGATACTTGTTGCTGTGGCAAGCAGGCTCAGCTGGCCTCCTTGTTTACCCCATGGAGGGGTCACACCTGTGGGGAGGTGTGGACAAATCAGGTGACCCAAACTGACCAATAGGGTGTTCCATCCCATCTCTCATGCTCAGTGTAAAAGCTGAGGGATGAAAGGGAACAGGTTGGTTCTTTGTCTTTTCTTTGGTGGCTCTTTTTCAGTGGGCTGCTTCTTCAATGACTGATGTCTGAGGAGGACCCCATCAGCTCGTCTGCCTTTTGATCATGGTCAGTGTGTTGCAGTTCCTATTTGTCACTGAGTCCAGTTTGGGACTTCCCCGGTGCCTGCCAGTGATATCTCTTTGATGTTGTGAGCTTGATGTGGTTTTGTGTATATTTGTATATTGTGTTTCCTTTTTATTTTTTTAATGATTATTAATTTTTCATTAAAGTAGTTTTTTTTTTTCTAAACTTATAACTCTCTTTATCTTTCTTCTTTCTTTCCTTGGAGTGAGAGGTTGGGGAGAGCATCTGTTGACCTGTCGTTGACCAACCTGGCCCAAACCATGGCATTGTGCAAAGTGCAAATTTTAGGTCTTTTTTTGAAGTATGTAGTTCTTGACAGTATTGGAGAGAGAATAGTAGATAAGATGGGTGCCTGATTTTGTCAACCCTTACTTTGTTTCTAAGCTAACCACATGCATACCAGCCTGCAAAAAGAGCTGGAAAGGAATGTATTCTTTTCAAAGATCAATTGATTTAAACCATGCAGCTAAATGTGTACAGCAGTCATAATCAAGCAAGAGTCGTTGAAAAAGGTTGTGGTTTTGCAGGAGCATTTTTTTTGATTTATGCAGTCCTTACGGTCCTTCTCATTTTCTCTTCTGCACCCTCAGTGTGACTGTGGCACAGCATCAGCCTGTGAACTGAATCAGGGAACTGATGCAAATTCTAAAATGAAACAAACTGAGAAGGACAGTAGATGTTAAGAAAAAATAAAAGGCAGGACAGCGGTTCATTAGGCAAGCAGAGCTGACAGAAGAGGTGCTCAGTAAAACATGGCTTGACTGATTGACAGTTGATTAGGGATTTCCAAGGTCGTGAGTTTTTACATATATACTTATTTCCCTTTGTAATTCTAGCTGTAACTGAGCCAATTGCCTTTGAGCTTCTCCTTCTCCTAGGTTATTAATTTCATTATTAATTTCTCTTAGGTTATTAAATTATTTCATGTTATGTATCATTCTTAGTTGGAAAAGTTTTAGAGTGACAGCTGTGTTTTGGATTTTGTGTTAATGAGTGAAATTAAGCTATTTAAATGGATCTTGTTAAAATATTATGGGCAATAAGTTGAACAAAAAAGAGACCTTTAATGTCAACATAATGTTTTAAAGTTAAAATCTAATAACTGCTTTTTTTGAATATGAATACTGCAGTGTCCTTGCTCTGACAAATGTCTGTTGGCTAATTACTGCTTCACTAAGGAGAGAGTGTGTTATTAAAAATTCAATTTAAAAACACCACAGATTTTAGTCTTTTAGAACTGCATTACATAAGAAAAGGTGGAGGGGGAAGTACTGAGAAATAATGCAAGAGAATGAAGTAAAACCGCTAAAGAAAAATGAGACTGTAGGAGAAGTGGTAGGAGAGAGTGGGATAATAACAAACAGCACTAAAATATCTGTAAAGGAATCTTTTGCAATTAAAAATGCATGTAATAATTGCAAAGAAAAACTAAACATTTCAAATATTATGTAGATAACTGAGACGTGCTTCTGAATTCTCTTTCTGTTCTTCCCAAATATAATCAGCATTCTGTCTTTACGTTTCAGTGCAGACATGACCAACCTAATGATGCTGAGAAGAGTTAGAAAATTATTTTCTTGAGGGAAATTCAAACAACTTTATGTGTAGGTTGGTGTTGTGTAGGTTCTCATTACATTGAAGAACTAGATGTGCAACTCCAGAAGGTATCACCCAAAAAAAGAACAATTTTTGTTGCAAGATGTACTGTGGAAAGATCAATACAAGTCTTTCTTGAAAGCCCTTCATTAATGGTAGTTCATCTAAAAGCTCTGTAATTTCTGGTTCTGAGGTAATATTTTGTTTTCCTAGTCTGTATTTGGAAAATGCTGAACGAAATGTGAATTCTATCCTGATTTATCATGGATAAGCTTTTCATAAGTTCCTTATTCAGCCTGCTTTTTTTCTAAGACATAAGACCTGGAAAGACTGTCTAAGAATCACCTCTGATGAGAACTGAGAAAGAGGACGTACTTATGTGTATGTGAGATCTCTTGGGCGAATGGGTAGCATTTCTTTTGTTTTACCAGGAAGAACTACAGCAGTCATGAGATCTTCCACAAGCTTTCTCTAATTCTGAAGACAACAGTTGAGTGTCATCTTTGGAATGAATGAGAAATGCATACTGAGTCTACATCTAAAGCCAGATTTAGATTAAAAATTACATTAGGGAGAAATAAGTATCTGTCTTCATCAGTAGCACTATCTTCCCTGTTTCTGTTTGCAAAGATACTTCGGAGTAGCTTGGTCGTGAACTTTCTGTGATTGTCAAATGTGACCCTAAATTGCTATATGAAGAGTATGTATCAGCATTGTCTGTGCAAATGCATTTTATGTATTGAATATTCTTAGCATTTGATTTAGTTGTGCTCCCTCTGGAGGTTTTCCTTTGTACCAACAAACCAGACTTAGAGCTGTTGGCTCTGGTCCACCGTTTCCTTGTTAAATGTTTAGAATTTGTAAGTGTTGTGACCCTTTTGCCAATGCAAGTAATCCTAATTCCAGCAATTTACACTTGTCACTTCGCTTTAAACTCCATTACTGCACACTGAAATTCTACACCAAGTGGCTTGGAGACCATTTAACAAATAACAAATTTGAGATAGAGGGATTTTGTCCCTTATGTCACAATTAATTATTTATTGGGATTTTGGTTTTTTGTTGCAGAACTGTGACCTGGCCCAGCAGAGTATTGTTCATATTGTTCAGAGTCCACAGAAGAACAGTCAGAACAAGGATGAGACAGAAGATAANAACTGATGCAAATTCTAAAATGAAACAAACTGAGAAGGACAGTAGATGTTAAGAAAAAATAAAAGGCAGGACAGCGGTTCATTAGGCAAGCAGAGCTGACAGAAGAGGTGCTCAGTAAAACATGGCTTGACTGATTGACAGTTGATTAGGGATTTCCAAGGTCGTGAGTTTTTACATATATACTTATTTCCCTTTGTAATTCTAGCTGTAACTGAGCCAATTGCCTTTGAGCTTCTCCTTCTCCTAGGTTATTAATTTCATTATTAATTTCTCTTAGGTTATTAAATTATTTCATGTTATGTATCATTCTTAGTTGGAAAAGTTTTAGAGTGACAGCTGTGTTTTGGATTTTGTGTTAATGAGTGAAATTAAGCTATTTAAATGGATCTTGTTAAAATATTATGGGCAATAAGTTGAACAAAAAAGAGACCTTTAATGTCAACATAATGTTTTAAAGTTAAAATCTAATAACTGCTTTTTTTGAATATGAATACTGCAGTGTCCTTGCTCTGACAAATGTCTGTTGGCTAATTACTGCTTCACTAAGGAGAGAGTGTGTTATTAAAAATTCAATTTAAAAACACCACAGATTTTAGTCTTTTAGAACTGCATTACATAAGAAAAGGTGGAGGGGGAAGTACTGAGAAATAATGCAAGAGAATGAAGTAAAACCGCTAAAGAAAAATTAGACTGTAGGAGAAGTGGTAGGAGAGAGTGGGATAATAACAAACAGCACTAAAATATCTGTAAAGGAATCTTTTGCAATTAAAAATGCATGTAATAATTGCAAAGAAAAACTAAACATTTCAAATATTATGTAGATAACTGAGACGTGCTTCTGAATTCTCTTTCTGTTCTTCCCAAATATAATCAGCATTCTGTCTTTACGTTTCAGTGCAGACATGACCAACCTAATGATGCTGAGAAGAGTTAGAAAATTATTTTCTTGAGGGAAATTCAAACAACTTTATGTGTAGGTTGGTGTTGTGTAGGTTCTCATTACATTGAAGAACTAGATGTGCAACTCCAGAAGGTATCACCCAAAAAAAGAACAATTTTTGTTGCAAGATGTACTGTGGAAAGATCAATACAAGTCTTTCTTGAAAGCCCTTCATTAATGGTAGTTCATCTAAAAGCTCTGTAATTTCTGGTTCTGAGGTAATATTTTGTTTTCCTAGTCTGTATTTGGAAAATGCTGAACGAAATGTGAATTCTATCCTGATTTATCATGGATAAGCTTTTCATAAGTTCCTTATTCAGCCTGCTTTTTTTCTAAGACATAAGACCTGGAAAGACTGTCTAAGAATCACCTCTGATGAGAACTGAGAAAGAGGACGTACTTATGTGTATGTGAGATCTCTTGGGCGAATGGGTAGCATTTCTTTTGTTTTACCAGGAAGAACTACAGCAGTCATGAGATCTTCCACAAGCTTTCTCTAATTCTGAAGACAACAGTTGAGTGTCATCTTTGGAATGAATGAGAAATGCATACTGAGTCTACATCTAAAGCCAGATTTAGATTAAAAATTACATTAGGGAGAAATAAGTATCTGTCTTCATCAGTAGCACTATCTTCCCTGTTTCTGTTTGCAAAGATACTTCGGAGTAGCTTGGTCGTGAACTTTCTGTGATTGTCAAATGTGACCCTAAATTGCTATATGAAGAGTATGTATCAGCATTGTCTGTGCAAATGCATTTTATGTATTGAATATTCTTAGCATTTGATTTAGTTGTGCTCCCTCTGGAGGTTTTCCTTTGTACCAACAAACCAGACTTAGAGCTGTTGGCTCTGGTCCACCGTTTCCTTGTTAAATGTTTAGAATTTGTAAGTGTTGTGACCCTTTTGCCAATGCAAGTAATCCTAATTCCAGCAATTTACACTTGTCACTTCGCTTTAAACTCCATTACTGCACACTGAAATTCTACACCAAGTGGCTTGGAGACCATTTAACAAATAACAAATTTGAGATAGAGGGATTTTGTCCCTTATGTCACAATTAATTATTTATTGGGATTTTGGTTTTTTGTTGCAGAACTGTGACCTGGCCCAGCAGAGTATTGTTCATATTGTTCAGAGTCCACAGAAGAACAGTCAGAACAAGGATGAGACAGAAGATAATCGTGCAGGAGGAATTCTAAAAGCCTTGGAAAGAGAATCTGAAAGTCTAACTCGTGTAGATCTCAGCACCAGCATCCTCCCATCACTCTCTGCAGGATTGGCTGTTATTCTGGATACTACAAAAAACAGCATTTCTCTTCCCTCTGAAAAATCAGGTAAATCAGTGATTTGGTATGTTTCAATGCAAAGACCTGAACATTCTTCTGTTTCTTTCTCAGGATGAGCAGTTCTATACCACAGGAAAAAAAAACCCAACATATGGTTTCTTTTAGCTATTAAACAAAAAATACAACTATATTAAGAGGTGATAAGCATCTGATGTGTCTTCTAGCAAAATAATTTTTCATAGTGGATAAACAGAGTGACTTCTTGCATTTCTGTCTCTAACTTCTGTCTCTAACTTCTATTGTGCTAGTATTTTTACAAATTATTGTAAGCTGGCAAAAGCTACAGAGATCTACAAGAAGGTGAAAAATAGTCTCTGTAAAATTTCCGCAATGGAATTTTCCTTAACTAGAATTTTGGGCAGCTTATGCATTGGAAATGAGATTAATTCCCAATTTGTTGTAATGTTTTCATATGCATACATTTTATAAAGTAGTTCTATACAATAGACTTATTACTTATAAAAACATAGCTGCCACAAAATATGATAATTCATACTATGGATTTTAGTTCTTCATCCACCAAATTTTTACTGAGAATATATTCTCTTCATGAAAAATTGTCTAAGGCACAGGTTAAGTTACTGCAAATGGGTTATGCTGTAATATTTAAAATTGTTCATGAGAAAGGATCTTGTCAGTAGGAAATAGAAGAATCTTTTAGCTATTAAACGAATCTTCTCAGAGTAATCGCCTCCTCACATGGTCTAGCTAATGCTTACTGACAACTGTTTGTCCCCCATGAAGAGACATTCTGTGCAATACCAGAGTCTGAGTTCTGATTTGTTTTAATAGCCATCAGAGATATCTTTTTAGAAAGAACAGTACACAAATACACTTTATAATAAAAAGTATGGAAGATAATACCGAGCATATAGGTTGAGAGTAGAGAATATACTTTGTGAATATGACAGATACTTCTGTGACTAAGCTGACCACAGAAATCATCATGCTTAACATAATGGCTACTGAAACTGTTGAAATAACTTCCAGAGAATTTCTTAAGTAACTCATGCAGAAAATAAACAATTTGTGGGAGGGTTACAGAAGTATTCCACAACTGACTTGATCAGCCTCTCACTGCCAACTAATGATGAATGAGTGCAGTTTAGGAACAAATTAGTACCAAGCTTAATGATCCACATCTCCCAATCTGAATGAATAATGAGATAAGAGGGGAGCATGTCCATTTAAATATGGTAAACTAGAGGCAGGGTTTCAAGCTGGGCTTACTGTCAAAAGCAAGGCAATGGTGTAAGCTTTTTAATGCTACTCTCTATTTATTTTTTCACTACTGTGTATGATATGTACAGGGCTTTAGTAGTTGTGCTGGACTTCACAGAATAGTTTATATGCATGTAAGGCCTTTTAAAATTTGTAAAGTGGTGTGTTTTTTCACAGACTGCAAACCCTGTGAAGCCAAGTAAAAACTGATAGGTATCTTCTGTTGCAGCAAATATTTTCATGGCAGAATGACAACTGAGGAAAAAATGCATTGAAACTATGTGGACTAGTTTTATCTGTGATTAAATAGATTTTTTTATTGTAAGAAAAACAAAGAGCCACTCTAAAGACTAACAGTTCTGCCTGGAAAGATGTTAGTAACAAGTATTTTTTTTAAAGGCCTGTTATCTTTTCCTTGGCTTGTGTTGACTTTGACTATGAAAACTTGGGTGTGTCTGTTCAGCCCCACCACTTTTGTTCAATATGGGGGATTCTGATGTTTTTGTTATGGTTTGAGCGGGTTAATTTGTAGTCACCTAATACACTGAGGAGTTATCTGGATTAATAATCATCAGGCAAGAAAGAGGGAAAAAAATGAATCCAGAGATCAATTTTCCAGTTGACTTTACTGTGTAGCGAGGATTTTCTTTGGCACAGCTGAAATGAGTAAAAGTAGTGGGAATGAGTGGCTTGAAGGCTGCATATGCCACCACTGCCACTTGAAATTACATTAAGACAAGCTATTGTCTTAGAAGGTGGATTGTTGTTGTGGTGATCAGTCTACAGGAGAAACCCACATAGTAGAACCAAGTATAGTTTTTTTTTCCTGTGTGTTAGATCAAATGCAATGAGTAGAGGACAAATTTAAACTTACAGTTTAAAGGCAGAGGATTTGTTAATTGATTATTGTTTAATCTAACATGCTACACAGCTATGTATGAAGCTGGTGAAGGGTCTAGAGCACAAGTCTTATGAGGAACAGCTGAGGGAGCTGGGGTTGTTTAGCCTGGAGAAAAGGAAGCTCAGGGGAGACCTTATTGCTCTCTACAACTGCCTGAAAGGAGGTTGAGGAGAGGTGGTAGTTGGTCTCTTCCCCCAAGTAACAAGTGATAGGATGAGGAAATGGTGTCAAGTTGCACCAGGGGAGGTTTAGATTGGATATGTTGAAAAAATATTTCACGGGAAGGGTTATCAAATGTTGGAAGAGGCTGTCCAGGGAGGTGTCCCTGGAGGTATTTAAAAGATGTGTAGATGTGGTACTGAGGGACATGGTTTAGTGGTGGACTTGCCAGTGTTAGGTTTGCAGTTGGACTTGATGGTCTTAACGGTCTTTTCCAACTTAAATGATTCTATGATTAGATGTCATCATCGTTACTTAGGTCTTTTTCTTTGCAACTTTTGAATGTCACCCATCTGGTCTGTTTCCTAGAATATCCTGGTGTTCTTTAGCTAGCCTTTTAAAAATGCTTGCATGCGAGTCATCTCTGTTGTCTTATCTTCCCATGTTCCTCTCCTCACAGAAGAGTAAATAAGGTACTGGTATGTATTGACTGAGGTGTGCCAAGCTATAAATTCTAGCAAAAAGAGGGATTGATTCTTTTCCACCTTGTTAGGAAATGCTTTACCAAAACTTAATATATGTTAAAACCTCCTGTCCTTACAAATAACACAAAAATGAGTTAGGGCAGGTAAAACTGTCATTAGCAAAACCTCAGTATTGCCAGTGCGTAAGAGCATAAAGCTGTGAGCTAGTTCCCAGTCTGTGTAAAAGTCTGATATATGAACGGCACAGGCAAAAGCATTTAGAAAGGAAAGCTACAGTTTAGGTTTGGTAGTCAGACTTGTGCGTACTTCTGAGAAGCTCTGATGAAATGAAAAAAGGTATCACTTTAACTGGGGGTGTTGCTGACATGGTACAAATACTTTTTGACTGGTATTCTGTTGATTGTGTGTTAAAAAGTTCCTGTGCTCTGTAATTAATATTACATTTTATTATGATTCTTTTAATCAAAATGCCCAAAAGAATAAGAGTTTTTGTCAGGTTTGTTTGAAGTAAATGAGTAGTCTAAGCTCCTGAAGTATTTCAAAATTACTTCAGTTTTTTAAAACTTATAATGTCCAATTAGTTCCAGATAGGGCAATGGTATGGTGTACGTCTCTGCCTCCCCATTTTAACATGGTGTTGGGCTGAGGACCGTTACCTAGTACCAAGCTGAGTACAACTGCAGCTTTTTCTTATCCCCTTTTTGAGAATGCCATCAAAATGTGAACACTGATCCATCCAAAATGGCCTCCAGCGCTGCAAGAACATCTCTGTTGATGCTCTGAGATGTGAAGCTCTGTAACTGTTCAGCAACTGCACCAGACAGAAGTATTACAAGTACATCAGTGAACTTATTTCCTCATGACCTAATTTTGCTTCGCTGTGTCACAACTAAATATCTAAGAATTTAGTACTCCCTTAGAAAAGGGAAAAGGATTCCTAAAATCTCTCTCATGTCATTTAGCTGCATTTTTGCATGGGAAATTAATCAGTATAAAGATTTTTTCTGTTGGCATCTGTACAAATCATTTGTGGATTAATTATAACTAAAATTAATTAAATATACTTTAGGTCCATGGTATTGTAAATCAATATTTTGAGGAGGAGAAACTGGTATTCTGTGTAATTTGCATTGAGTAATTAGGTCGTCTTTTCTCCGAGTTATCAAAATTTTGTTCTAGCAACAAATGATCAAGAGTGCTTACACTGACCTTTCTTAAATTTCTTGAAATATAAATTTACCATTTAATGGTGGTTACGTGGTTCTTATGGTAGTTCTTTTGTCAGACATTAATTTGAATAAGATTCATATTGCTCTGAAAGAAAAAGTGATAAATTACTTAATATTGTTTAGTATTGTGAAACAATACTTAGTATTGTTTCAGTAGACACATTCAAGTAACTAGGTAGGTTACTAGACTATTCTTTGATTTGGTGAACTGACAGTTTACTTTTGTATTAGGATTAAACCACTTTTAATGTAAATGGGAATGCGTTATGTAGCACATGGTGATTTAGTCTACATTTGATTCAGAGATTTTAAAATGCATTACTTCATAAACTTTTAAATATGAAATCCAAAATCAATTTGAGGATCAATCTACATACAGAAAAGGGAAGGAACTAATGTATTTTTGTAGAAAAACAGAATAAAGTACTGACTCAACAATAATATACTAGTCCTGATTTTGCCAAATACTTTCTGGGAAGCATGGCTGCACTTGTCTTCATTACGTGCTGTGTAAGTGTACTGTATGCACGATTTTGTTTTAAACTTTAAAACAAAACTTTACAGAATACCTGCATTAACAACTCACTTTGTGCTAATGGTTAGTTCTTATACATTGTTAATCATTATCACTATGCATTCATTACATATACAAAACTGTTAGACTTTAGCTGTTAGACCCTTTATCCTAAATTTGCTGTGAGTGTACAGTGCCACAGAGCTCATACCATGTAGGTCACACTGATGCATTATAGTCACAGAAATCAAGTTGATAAGGCCTGAGAGCTCTTTGACAGGAGAAACTGGAACAAAAGTCTCCATCTCTGGAGACATTCAAAACCTGCCTGGGCGTGTTCCTGTGCAACCTGCTCTAAGGTGACCCTGCTCTGGCAGGGGGGTTGGACTAGATGATCTCCAGAGGTCCCTTCCAACGCTATCATTCTGTGATTCTGTGAAAAGCAGACTTGTCTTCTTTCCTCTTCATCTTTCCTTTTCTTGTTTGATATTTTTAATACTATTTGCTCCCATCCCAAGATGGAATCTCCTCTGTTTACCTTGATTTTAGTTTTGGTAGCTCCCCTTCATGGGTATTCCATACCTGCAAGATGTTCTGCCCATTTGCAGTTCCTTGTTTTGTTGTTTTTTTTTCTTACAACCTTTTCTCACTTGGATGTCTCCTGTGTACAACTACACACATCTTCGTCCCTTTGGTCATATTGTTCATACACTTAATGCAAAATGCTTACACATTGTGCCTGACTGGGTCATCATAGTGTTACAATATGCTTTTCAGAGGTAACCATATTTTAAGTATGCTCATCTGAGGTCTGAAAATCCTGGCGCGTACTACAAGAAGATTATGACCATAACATTTGTATATAGTACAGTGATATTACATTTAATTTTGACTCAATCCTGCTAAGTATTTTCTATGTGTTGAATGAGAACTTCTTTAAAGTTTTAAATGAGTTTGCAAGCTGATTGGTACATATTGTATTGCAAAAGCTCTTGAACTGTGATCCACGTTTGAAGCTCTGAGATCCGGAAGCGTATTGATGATCCATTGGGATAGTGATCACAGTGCTCTAGCTCCACTTACTTGTTTTCAACTGCTAAAATATATGCAGTCGTGTCAGTACAGTTAAATTATCCCTCTTGATTAGTGTCTTGGGTTATGCTGTCTGAGTAGGTTTGGAGGTAGGGGAAAGCATGTCCATAAGACAATGCTTCCTGTTAAGTTATTATTTCAGAAACTTTACCATATTATGAATACTTTATTTTTTGATGCACAGCATAAAAGAGGTTTTTTGGATACAAGTCACATCTCAGCCACAAAAGAGCTATTATACAAGATCAAACCAATTGCCTATCTAAACGTAGTTCTCTTCCTTTTTTAATACTTACCTGTTTTGTATCCAACACTTCAAAAGAAAGAAAAGATTCTTATTATATAATATTGTATTTAGAGAAGGAGTATTCCTTTTTGCAAGTAATCACCTCTGTCTGATTATCCTTCATGACTGCTACCTGGGTTAGTTGACAAGAACAATAATGGCATTCTCTAAACTGACCTTCATTGAAATAGCACTTCCTAAACAGTCCCCAGTGTCAATTCAAGGGTAAATTGGAGAACAGAGGGAGAGTTTTCAGCCCACCAATTAACTATTTCTAATTCTGTCACAGTTTCTTTTGAAATAGTTAAGCTTAAGAAAACATTCTGGGTTTTCTGCTTCCAGTGGGGTTATGAAAATTTGTCATTACAAAGTCCTTGGAAGTTTGCTCTTATGTATATTGTATCTTCTGTTGGGGTTATTAACCCTTGACAACTCAATGCTGCAATACTTTCAAGTTCTATATATAAAAATTGATATTCCCTCTTCACCTTCCAGCAACAGCAAAAAGTGATTTTATAATGCATTAGCATAATGGAACCTTTTCAATAAAATGATAAATTGAGCCCATTTCAGAAAACAGAACACACACTTGATAATTTATTGCAGTCAGTGCCATGCTGGAGACCTCATTCGTATCATATGCTTTTAACACTGATGAGAATGGTGCCATTTCCCCACACCTTACATGTCTGTGAAATTCATTTGAGAGGAGAAATGTTCTTTTCTAATAGAGCCAAAAGCACTTCTGGGAATGCCCATCTTTACATGACATAATTATCTCCCATGAATGTGTCTAATTACTTTATTGCATTTAAAGACCCTTTCATGCTAATTGAAGACAGTAACATTTGTGAGCTCCCCTGTGTCAAGGGGTGGGGTGGGAACAGTGTTGTGTCCTTGGAATGTATTTTGATTTTTCATGGGTGACAGCATGCATGGGCTTTCTTCTGCAAATGCATCGCTTGCATCTTTTTGCCATCAGCTGGAGGTGGCATTTGTAGGTGTAAATGTTCTGTGTTGATTAAACAAAACTATAAGTGTTATGTTTTCCAAAATAATTGTTGGCATGAATTAATTACTGATGCCACAGGGAAAAATAGGAAAGTAATACTTAGGAAACACCTCTTATGTGTAGAAACACAAAAATAGAAGTGTAGGGTGATTCTTTTTTAACAGGAAGAGTCCCATTATGAGGCACAAATAGGAAGGATGCTTTGTTTAAAGTTCATTAAAAGACAGCAGTTGCTTCGTGCTTGCCCTGCATAGTCTCTGCTATGAGCTCTTACTACTCGAAATGACATAAGAGACATAGTCTTCTCTCAAATCACATGCTTGAGATTCGTTAATATCATTGGGAGGTCTGTGCACACAGCAAGGACATTGGGAGAACAGGCCTATTAGAAAGGCTTGATCTACAGAAAGTAATTACATGGAACAGATTAGTAAATTGAGTTAATACCAGAAGGTAAAAAATCGCCATACAAACCACATCCTGCACTCTCTTTATAAAGACAAACAGCTTCAATGGGACTAAATTTGAACTTCTATGAAAGGTAAAGATCACTGCATTTGGCAGGGGAAGATAGATTCTCTGATGGGGTTTTATTGAAGAAAATAATGGCTGTGGTAGGGAAATGGACAGTCACTTCAAAAAGATCTAATTTATATTCACAGAGAAGCAGAACTGAAGTCAGTGCATGTTCTTGCATTGCTCTGCCAAAAAGTCTTTAGAATTTTGCCATCAGCTTTGTTTCGGTGAAGGTTTTCCATTTCCACTGCTACCTGGGTGACTGTTGTTAGAGATGCCAAGGTGTCCATTCAGGCTTCTCTTCAGAGACTGCCAACAGGGATTTCAGTTGTTTTCCTCATCTTTTGTGCCGCTGTTTTTTTGTCTTTTTGTTTCTTTCTTTTAGAGAATATCTAACCATAGGAACTGAGATTCTATACCAGCTTTATGTGGATTTCCAAAAATCCTTCAGTGTAGGACATTTTTCTGCTGCTCTGATGTATATTGAACCTTTTGATTAAATCTTTTTCATCCTTACACATTCTTCATGAGGCAACACTGCCTACATTATGCCCAGCAACTAAGATTGTTTTTTTTCCGGTTGGAACAGAATAAAGATCCATTCCGTGCAAACAACCATTGTCCTATTTAATTACTAAATATTTGCTACAAGCTTCTGGACTGTTGATATTCTATGGATTCTGTTGGCACTGGGCACTGTTGGCACTGAATTTAGGATTGCAGCATTTGTGATCAAATTATCAAACTGACAGGAAAAAAAAATGAAGAAAATGTCTCCCTTGGTCTGCCTTTCACTTATGAGACAGAATGATACAGTGACCTGCAAGTGAAGCCATCTGGAATATTTCTGTGCTGGATTATATGTGCTGTGGCACCATTTCTTGTACAAATACTGTCAGAATCACAGTTTCCTTAGTGAGGTATCCAGGGTCTGAAAGTCCATATTCAATGGTTTTCCTTAAGATTAAAAACTAGTATTTTTGAATGCTAGTTCAAAAGAACATGAATCTTTGTGTTCACTGATACACCTAAAACTGTATCTTACAAACTTATCTAAACTGTTGGCATCTGCGTGGGTATTCAGTCTTAGGTTTTTGACCTTGAGAACATCAGATTCTGATTTAGCAGTTTTATCCAACTGCTGCCATAACTGGTATTTGCAGATGAATGCTTCAGATTTAGTTTTGACAGTCTGTCTACCTGTAATGATGTCTTATTTCTGGAGTAGAAACTTAAATGCAAGCCTGTCTGCTGTGTGTGTGTATATATATTTTCATATATTTTAACTACCCTCCCACTCAGCAAGACAAAGATTAAAAAATCAAAGGTGACAGCTACATCCTGGAGTAAAGTGTTTGCTGAGGACCAGCGCTCTCTTTCCAAGTTTCCATGATGCCCCCCCTGGTGCAACGGTCAGTTCTGTGGCTCTTGATATGTACCTGTCAAAAGACAGGGACAGAGAAAGAAACCTGTGGATGTGGAGATGCGGAATCAATGTGCAGGGGATGGGGAACAAGGGTTATCATGCTCCACTTTGAGCCTTTTCCCCATGTACGGTGTACATTGATGTTCAGCTTCAGATGTGTAACACTGCACAACTTACCAAGGATTTTACAGTAAACCCTGGTATCCTCTTTTCCAGTGCTGGCTGACATTAGTTTATTTCGTATTTGCTATGAAGATGGTTTAACCAAAGTTGTAACAAAGATCAAAGTTCACTTGAGCAACCAAAGTGCCTGGAGCCCTGATCCCTCCTTGTGTTCACCACAATTTTCTCCTTAGTTTTGTCACACAGTAAATACTCAGTGTATATTACTGGAAGAAAACGGGCTGGCAACAATCCCTTGGTTTCTGGTTTAAAGCTATACCACCCGGGAACTGAGTTTTTGTCTACTGCAACTCTCCTCAGCCTCCACAAATTATTTTTGAAGTACCTGAATCAAATATCAATAGCATTTAAATAAATTCTGAACTGTAGATACAGCAAGATGAAGACCTTGATTAACGTTATCAGGGACTTGCCCTAAGCAGATTTTAGTTCTCTTGAAAGAATGTTGTGCTTATGTTAGTAATAATGAAATAAATAGCAAAATCTCCACTGTCTTCAGCTGTGGAAGGGCAAGATCTAAATTCAAGATTTAATGCAGATTAATGACTATGGGTATTGTACTTTTATACCTCATGTTACCCAGTCTGTGGTGAATCGCTATAGGTCGTCTTATCCTGATCGCTAAACCATATAATATTGTCCACAGTGATTTCTAGTGACTTCCTTCCAGTACCTAAAAGGGGCCTACAGGAAAGATGGGGAGGGACTCTTTATCAGGGAGTGTAATGATAGGACACAGGGTAATGGCCTCAAACTGAAAGAGGGTAGACTTAGATTGGATATCAGGAAGAAATTCTTTATTGTCAGGGTAGTGAGACACTGGAACAGGTCGCTCAGAGAGGCTGTGGATGCCCCATGCCTGGAAGTGTTCAAGGCCAGGCTGGATGGGGCTTTGAGCAGCCTGGTCTAGTGGAAGGTGTCTCTGCCCATGGCAGGGGGGTTGGAACTAGATGATCTTTAAGGTCCTTTCCAACCCAAACCATTCTGTGATTTTTAACTTGTTAGGAACATAATGATGGCCATAGCTGAGCTAATACTTAACTCATCTTGAGCAATATCTTCTAACTTTAACTGTTGTGAAATATTTAGGGCAGAGATGCAAAAAATTCTGTTTCAAACAGAAGTATTACCTGTTCTTCACATTCCATCTCTTAATCTATATTAGAGATTTTTCAAGTATATTAAATTTAGCAGTATAGATGTGAACAAATACATTTTATTTCTGCCATCCAGGCACAAAGCCCTGTTTTTGACCAGCAATAAGTAGTTAAATAAAACATCTTCATTAAATATTGCCATCTGTAACAGTATCTTTCATTCTGCTATTTCTCCTTGATCTCTTTCATATTTCATTTTACTATTCCTATTCTCCTGTAAGTCCCCCAGAGTCCCGGTACTGAAGTATCTTTCTCTAACTGAATGGCTTATAAATACAGCGGAACTACAGGGCTGGTTACCTCCTGCACGGACACGTAGTAGATCAGAAATCTGAGTTAAGTACTGGAGATGCAGAGATAATTCCTTGATTGTTTTATAGAGTATTGCGATCCTTCATTGAGTAACACATGAGAATCAGCTAGAAATCAAACAGTTACTGATGAAGGAAGTGGGGAGGCATCTAGATGAAATCTTGTCTCTTTAGAGGTTATAGGAATGTCTTCTAACTTACAGTATGACTTGGGAATTCACCACTAGAAAGGAGACCCACGGTATATACATTTGTGAAACTGTCAAAAGGATTGTCTACAAAGAAAAATAAAAAAAGCTTTCTTAATCTTATGTGTGATGGGAGAAAAGGAACAGGCTTTTGTAGAGATCAGGAGGTATGAAGTACATCTCAAGTTGAATGTACAAAATAATTGTTAAGTGTTTCTGTTTAACTTCAACCAAACTGTTCTCCAAAATCAATGGGCTTAATTGATTGGTGTGGTACTACAGGAACAACTGAGAGTTAAGCTGGCAGCCACTGGTTCAGTGTCACACTAATCGGGAGCAAGTAACAACCAGTTACTAAAGATCTGTTCTGTACATAGTGTGGCAAGGAGTGGAGCCTCAACAGTTCATGTGGTAGGAATTCTAACGTGGGGCAGAGGGTGGTTTCCTAAACTGACAGGTTGAATGAAGAATGATAGTAGGACTCTGTTTAAATTAGTCTTCTTAAGAAGAGAATTGCTATGCACTTTAGTCTCTAAAATGCAACGAATATTTAATACTAATATCACATCTAAAGATACTCTGCATGTAGTATCAGAAATATCTAATAATTGAGGAATCAGAGAACACATTGATAAATGAACTATATGGCATATCAATAATCTCTCTTACTGAGAAGTCCCACAGGCCTATGTGTTACTGCATCCTCACTTGATCGTAGGTGTGCATTAAGGGAAAAAGGGCTAATCAAGGAGTTACAGTGACAGATATCTAGATACAGTCTCACAAACTTCATCTTGAGTTAAGAATTTAAACATTAGCTTAATTCCTTATGATAGAGAAGCTATTGTATTCCTTCTGCATAATAAAGTGTGTTTTCCCATTGTTTATGAAGATGATCAAGCCACCAGGTTTTATGCTGGAGACCCCCTGAAGAGTCTCCCTAAATTGCAGTGTGGAATGGTGATGAGCTGAAGACTAAGCTCTCCTAGGTAGAACCATTTATCTTGGCAAAGCAAGGGAGCTCACTGCATGGTAGGTACCATCACCTCACTGCGGGGAATTTTCAGATGTGTTAAGGCGACTGTAAGAGTTGCAAGGGTAGGACTAGTCTGTATCGCGGTTTCAAAGATTGAGAATGTTATTTCCATGCTTCTTATCAAATAACAGACATAGATGCTCAGCAGGCTGTACATGTAAACGTGTCAGTGAGCATTACTATGGTTCCATTTGCTGTGCATTTAACTTTAATGCAATGAATCTTGTTGCTGCTCAGCTAACCAGTGGATGGGGTATTCTGTTAGTTAATGCAGGGTTAGAGGAGCTTTGAGGTTCAAGGTCTTGGGTATCAATTACAAGTGCATGCTGTCTCTATGTCTGTCTGTCCTTCTTTTTCTGAAATACTGTGTTTTGTGTTTTCTTTCCTCCACAGGATGAGGTTAGCTCTTTGCATATGTAAAAATTGAACACTAGTACATGTTACTTTAAATAGCTGCAGTTTACTGCCCATTGCTTAAATACCTAGGGCTGCTTTTAATAGCCTGGAAGGCCTGCATCCCATCTTCCTAAACCTTTTTGCTGAGTGGTTTAAAGAGATAAAAAAACTATTGACTTAGATTTATATTTTCAAAACTGTCTTCTAAAAACCAAAGGCTGTTGCCACATATCCAACATTGCAGTTTAGAGCATATACGAACACACTATGTGAAATCCTAAGTTGATGTTTTTCTTAAAGTCCATTCCTACTCTTCTGTCCGGATATTACATTATGTGAAAGTGATGCAATGACCATGCCATTATGTTGTGACAATACAGTATGGTAAAATGCCATTTTTTACACAATGATTTCTGTTTTTCTGGAGAAGTCTTTTAAGAGACATTGACAACTAATATAAATCTTGTTGCTTCTTTAGAAGCAGCTAAGCATCTTCCTCAAAATATTACTTTTAATAAGTTATACATGCCATTAACTAGTGAGTTTTGTAAACTAAGTGGTTCAATTTTGATGTATTGGTACTGGTAGTGAAAAATGTTTTATAAACTGAGTTATAGATACATCTTTCCTGAGCTGTTTTCCTGCTCCCTATTATTTCTAAGAGCAATAAATCGTCTTTAAAATTTTAGTTCTGTGGGAACTTCAGTGTGAAGAGCTTGACACTCAGGGCATTGACAATGAAAAAGAATACCACAGATCAATCGAAAAGGCAGCTTCTGTGGTGCACTGTTAATTGTGCAACATTTTGTAACACGCTGAAATAGTTGTTAGAATAAAAGCACTGGCAAGTTATTTAGTACATTAATGGACAGTCATGATTTCACTAGTAATTTGTTTTTCTGCTAGAATAATGACCTAGTTCTTGTTAAGGAAAAGGAAAGAACACGCAGAGTTAGCTGTAGTCGTGAGCCAGATAAGCAGTTACTTGTCATATTTTTCTTTGTTTAAATACACATTGGTTATATACAGTATAACTTAAAAATAATAGCTTTGCTTGGAGAGCGCTCTTGCCTTAAGTGGAGCACTAGTTACAAATAGCAATATTATTATAATGTTTTGGTAGTGTGGATTTATCAGTTATCTCCACAACTGCTGAAGATCTGTGGTCAGTGTTGTGTGCAGAGACTTATAATACCGTCTGTGTAACTGATAATGTCATTTCTGTGTGGTTCTCTGTATCACTGGTGGGGATCCTTGAAACCAGTACCTGAAACCCTACTGAACCTGCAGCACATACACGAAAGCTGTAAGGATGCAGAAAGGATTAGTATGGCTTCCAAACAGGGGTGATACGCCAAGAGACAAGTTTTGTCTCAGTTTCTTTTAGTTTATAATGAAATAATGCTGTTTCTTGTATGTTCAGTCATTCAGGCTAGGGACTCTCTTTTGGTCAACAAAACACGAAAGCCTGGACAAACCAGTTATTCAGTTTGTCCCTCAATATCTGGACAGAAAAAAAAAATGGACATTGTAGTAGGGGCATGGATTAGCTGTTTGGTTATAAGCTCAACTTCTGCTGGGCTTTGTCCCAAACTTTAGAGTAAACGTCCACCTTGCAATCCTATTCATAGCTTCTAGAGTGTTACTTAGGGTCATGTCATAGTAAGCTGTATCTGTCATTAATAGTTATACAAAGTGTATCTCAAATATTTTTCCAGATATTTTTGTGCCCTTTTTTTTGGTCAGCAGTTCACTGACTAGTTTATACTATCAGTCCCATTTTATTAAAAGCTTGTAACACCTGCCGTAATATGCGTTCCAAATATTTGTCATTCTTCTTTCCTGGATTGTGGCCTGTCAGTAACCATGGGTTTCTTTTTCTAAGTGCTCGTTAGAGTATTTTCTGAGGTCTGTATTAAGTTCTGCTGCCCTACATTATGATCTTTTTACTGATTTAGAAATATATTATAGGTTTTAGGATCACTTTTTAAAATTAAAATCTCTGGAAATCTGCATAGTATTCGAAGCTGAAACTCTTAAAAGCATATGCATAGGTGAAAGTGAGACAATTTTAAAGAATAGATGCAACGTTGGTGGAACTAATTTTTTTTTAATTCGAGTTGCATGCCATTTCCTTTTTATAGCTTTGTTTTCGAGTTTTGAATAATGGGATTTATAATGTATAATTTATACAATGATTTTCCTTTTCCAAGAGTTGAGAAATGTCACTTGATAGAGGTTTATTTAATATTTTAAAAAGCTTTGTGTTAAATTTTAAACACTTAAGTTTATATGAGTGTAAATGCATGTGTGTAACCACAGTATCTTTAATCTGCTAATCAGTTGTACATACATCTGTTGCTCACTTTTTCTGATGGTTGTTACTCAGTTTCTGATGACACAAGATTGGTGAAGAGGGAAAACAGAAGTTCATCCAAATTCTAGCTTGTAATATAACCTTGAAACGTAAATTTCACTTATTTCCATTTACAGAAATATCCATTTGATCTGTTTTATAAGACGACATCTCTTCTGAATACAACCAAGAAATTTTGCTTGCGATTGTGAGCGTGCAAGTCTTTGCATTCTTAAATTCCATATATACATCATATACTTTTTTATCCATGAAAAACATCTGTTCTTTACAAATAATATGGTTTGGCAAATTCAGATTCTTGCTAAATGTAGAGGTTGGAAGTTTGGATTATTTTGAGATTTTCAAATCTCAAAGATCTTTCTAGTCTCTGTCACTACCAATTTTTACAAATAGCAAAACTGCTCTATAGATGCTAATTTTTTACAGTGGCAGGGTGTTGATAAGTAACTTGCGTTGAAGTTAATTTCCATTATCTTTATTACAATATTTGTGTTGAAGTATCTCATTGCTAAAATGAACTTTAAGTAGGGCCACTCCCAAATAAAGTGCTTTAATTATGCTGAAATGTTCTATGGCTTGATGCTATGCATATTCTCACTTTACCTTATTTCCCATGTGGTAAAAATTTAATTTCTATTTTGTGAAAGTAAGGTGGTTGCATTCAAACTTAGAGCTCCTTGGCAGTGCAGCTCTATAGTCCCTATATAGAGTGACATAATTCTTAGTTTTTCACCTTTTTGGTGCAAATAAGGTGTACCATCATTCTTACTAAATATATATATACACTTCTGAACGAGATTGATGATTAAGATGAAAGCATTTCTTGCTCAAAGAGTTCAAGCTCTTTCATTTAATTTTTAGCTCATCAAAGGCAGGTAAATTTTTAACGTTATTTGTCGTGATCTCCCTGGTCAAACCCT
This sequence comes from Dromas ardeola, assembly GCA_013398915.1. Lineage (NCBI taxonomy): Eukaryota > Metazoa > Chordata > Aves > Charadriiformes > Dromadidae > Dromas > Dromas ardeola. The sequence goes on from VYZM01010471.1 coordinate 228,400, forward strand.
GACACTACTGTCATCTAGTACACAACAGCCCTTATGAAATGACAAACACTTTCTTACACTTTTTAATCAATACGTTGTGGCATCCTTATTGAAAATTGTCAATACTTCTCTCTGTTCTGTTCTACATTCTTCTGGTCCAGCCCTTATCTTTTTATATCCTGTCAGGAGAATATTCCTTTCCCACATCATTCTTCCTTTATTGCGTGCCTTTTTTTCAGAGTTAAAACGTAAGTGGTTTCTTCATTGTTAATTTCCTCTACTATTTTTATACCTCTTTGATCGAGTCTCTGTTTCTCATCTCCAACACTCAGCTTGTCTGCTTATGCAAAATATCGCTTTGATAGCACGCCTGTTATTCTGTCATCTTGTTCAAAATCCTCAAATCACAGTGCTGCGGTCTGATTCTTTTTCTATGTTATGGAAGGACCTGTTTTGACTAGCGACCACCTATGTTTATTTTATTTCTGCTACTGTCACAAAATCTTTCCTAGATCCATATGCATCTATGACGTTTTCTGCCCTCTGATTTTTCTAGCAGTATCTCTTCGCATGTGTGACTTCAGTACTTTTTTCCAATATATATAATTATTTTTAAAAGATTTCATTGCCATTTTTTACCTATGCTGTGTTGTTTACCCACTAGGGTTCAGTTCCGTGTCTTCCTTTTCTCTTTCTCCTGCTGCTCCCATTTCCCTACTGTCATTGTTTTCATTTAAAAAATTGTAGAAAATGAGTCGAACCTGAATGTTCAGTTGAATGAACTCATTGCAAATCTGAAAAGGAATCTACAGCAATGAAAAATTTAGTACAGCTAGTTAATGGACCTGATCTGCCAACATACTGTACCAGCTGACTCTGAGGTAGAGCATAATTAAATTTTCCTACCTGTGTGGGATCTGTTGTGCAACTGTGGACAAGACATGGATTTCTCAAGTCTTCCCAGAGGTAGCAGCTCTTCCAAAGTTTTTCTTATTTCTGCTGAGAATAGACATAGGGTAGTGGAATCATCAATTCATATAAATGTATGAAACTTAAAGTGTTAAATCCCATCTTTTCTAACTATTGCTGAAGCATATAATGTTTTTCGGTAATGCTTTTGAACCTGAGAAGGTGCATGTGGAATACTAAGCTGTTGCAAAATTACTGATGTCCTGTATGCTCAACAGTTGGCCATTACTACCAGGCTATTGGTATATGTTTCTTTACATCAGCTGGAATCTTTTTGAAAATGTCTCTGAATATCAAAATACTCAAAATAATAACATTTCTTTATAAAAGCAATCTTTAGAACAGTAAATGAAACAAAAAATTAAAAGTAGCTGGACAGGTCTTACTCTTCTGAATGCGCAAGGGATCAGAACTAATAACAAGACTGAAAGCATTAGCAAAATAACAGAAAATGAAGAGCACTTTTTAAACAACATTGACATAAAAGTTATGATCATTTTGTAGTCAACATGGAGACACTTAATACTCTAAAGAATATTACTGTGGAAGAGGTGTTACTCAGAAAATTAATGTGCAGTGCAGAATACAATTAGTTTTTAAAGCTCAAGATGATAGCTTGAAATTGAAAAACAAGCAAGGAAATACAAAGAAAATATGTAGAGATTTATAATCTAGTATTTTAATCTCATAAGAATTGCACAAAGGCCTGTTGTCATTTAATCACTAAAGTATCTGCCACAACAGAGGTAAATATCTTCAGTATTTGTGGGTCCCTGTGGATAAAACCAAGAGCATAAATATCTACGCTTAAAAAAAAAAAATAAAAAATTGAAAGTTATTTGGTAAAGATTCATGGGTCAGGGTTATTTCATGGTCAGGAACACAGAATGCCTCCAAGCAGACGGCATGGTCTGGGTTGCACTGAAGCAGGACTGTCCTGTGTCTTTCCTGTTGCACCCTGGAGGTCAAAATAGGTTGGACCAGTACAAGTAAGCTACAGTCTTCCTAAAGGGACAGAGCAGCACAGTGAAATGTAATAACAGATAACTTCCATCTCTTTCTCACATGAAATATGACAGTGGCTACACTAGCTCAGATCAAAGACTCATTTAGCATAGTATTCTATTGGCAGTCCATAGCTTCTGCCGGTAGCTTGTATAAGAGTAAATCAGTCCGGTAATGATATTTTTCAGGATGCTGTCCCACTCTTGGTCACTTTCTCTATACCTTTTATGATTTTGTAGACCTCTCTGATATTCCCATTTAACTATCGCTTTTTTGGGCCAAAAAGTCATAGTCTATTTAAGTCATTGTGTCTGGATGCTACTGATTATCTATTCCCTCTTTTTTGTATGTTTTCAGTTCTACCATATCCTGCTCTGAGATGGAAAGAGTAGAATTGCACATGCTGTGCAATGCTTGAAAATGGAGCACGTCAAGGATTTTTGCAGCATTTGTACAGCACTGTTTTCTAGGGTTTTCTTTCTCTGTTGCTCTCTTATTAATTCCTAGCATTCAATTTACGTTTTTGATTGCTACTGAGCATTGAGCCGACATTTACATAGAACTATCTATTATAACTCCAAGATCTTGTTTCTGTGTGGTAATAACTAGTCAAGACCATCACTGTTTGTGTAAAATTATTTTTCCCATGTACATTACCTTACATTTATCTACAAGTTTCATTTTTCATTCTATTATTAGTCACTCAGCGTCCTGCATTCTTCAGTGTTTTTTTTTCCAGTTGGCCTTCATTTTTACTACCCTGAACAAAATCATATCACCAGCAAACTTTGTCATTTCACTGTTCATTTCTCTTTTTCTGATGGTGAATACTCAGACCCTAACACAATTTCCTTTAGGGACGGCACTGAGAAAATTTATCATTTATTCCTGACCTTTGTTTCCTGTGTTTCCAGTTATTTGGCCACAAGGGCATTTTCCTTTTTATTCAGTAACAGTGTAATTTCTATTAAAAAACTGCTAAGGAAGCTTTTCTAATGTTTTAGCACCTTGAGTAACTTAATTATCTTTCATAAACTTTGCTACCTCACAGTTTATTCCTTGGGATCTCTGAAAAATGAACGTTTCCAGAATGTTTTGTAACAGGGTAACAGACTCTATAACAAAACTAATGGCAATTCTGTTGTTGCTGGTTGTTACCAGCCTTTCATAGTTACTGATAATTACTACTGACATGTTAGCTTACCTATATCTGGACAACATTGAGTAGAACTGGGTTTTTTGGACACTGGAAGTAAATAGAAAGCTAATACGGAGAAGTAACTCGGTAGGAATAGTCATTATTTTGACTGAGGGTATGCTGTTATTTGAACTTTCAGTCAAAAGAAAGATCTAATTAGATACTGTGATTGCACACTAGCACTAGCAATAAAATTTAAAACTAATCAAGAAAGCAAAATTTGAATTTTACATTCTGTGCTGTCAAAACGGTAGTCGCCTAAATTCTACGTGATCTATGCAGATGTACCTTTGTAAAATATCATATATTTGTAACTATAAATAAGCTGATAGAATCTCATCTTCAATTTGCAAATGCAGGCATCCATTCTATAAATTTAAATGTAGTTTCTTTAAATTCTTTTCCTGAGTTCTGTCATGTGTTATCAATTAAGATGGTTTCATGATATTTTTCCCTTTCCATGATCTGTCAGTAGTTTGTTTATTGTTGGATATGAGAGAGTTATTTTCTGGGATATCACATGCTTAGTATGATGGCACCAACAGGCTCTGCAACTTCTTCAACCTCCCTCTGTCCTTGGGTGTTTAACTGGTTATGTCAAAGGCCAGCTGTGAAATGGGGCAGTTGTGTAACCTTGGATTAACCTGCTGTGCAAAGAGCTGTGTGATAAAGAGCTGCAGGAAGCTTTGTTGGAGGTCTCCACCTCACCCATCCTCAGTGAGCATGCTGGTCTGGAAGCTGCATTTAAGCCCAGGTCCTTACCTTTCTTCCATGGCTGGGCTATGCTTTTAGGTATGCTGTGTCTGGATGTATATCTTCTTGATCCTGACCTTGATTTGCTCATTTGATTTCCTGGCCTGACCTCCTGAGACCAGCCTTGTTCTTATGGACTTGCTTGCTGACCACTGATCTGTGAGTGACCAGCACCTGCCCTGCTCACCTTGCTCAAGTGCAGTGGGTCTGAGCCCCTGTTGGCCAGACCGTGGCTGCTGTTTGCTATACCATCACTGTTGGCTCCTGGCTCCCCTGTCCTTCCCCTGCTGTGCTGCACCCTGGCACCTGAATGTTCCTACAAATAGGCCAGTTCCAACCAGTTGTGACCAGTGCAGGTCATACTCAGTCCCTTCAATGAAGTAAAAAGTAGGTCAGGGTGGTGGTTTGCAGGGAATGTCATGGTTGATGCGTAGTGGTTTCCCGATGCACAAGGAATACATTTGCAGGGAGAGCTTTTGATACCCTTAGTCTTGAACACTTTGTTGATATGCAAGGTATCACTGTTTGTCTCACGTGTCTCATGTGGCAAGCTTTCAGCAGTCTCATGAAATTGTCTTTTTCTCTTCTTTTTTTCTTTTTTTTTCTGTTTTGCTGTCTGGCAGAATCATCAGAATCGTCTTCCTTTTTGCTGCCTTCATTACTTATTGTTAATATGAACCATGGTAGCTTTAGGGTTGAAGTTTGCTCCTTTGTCTGAAGATCAGAGCGCAAACTGAAGGAGAGTATATTATGAGAAGTAAGAGAAAGGTGAAGCTTATGTAGAGGTCAGGAAAGGGAATGAGAAGGGGAAAATGTAATTACAGAAGGTAGCTGGGTAACAAGATAATAAAGTAAGAACTTGGGTGAAGTATGAAAGAAAGTGAAGGTAAATGATGCTGGGCTCAGAAACAGGAAGCAGAAGATTCTTTCATGATAAGGACTGAAAGAGAAAGCCTAATAAACTTTTTCCCTACCCCATTCCAAATTTCAGAAATTTAAAATATATCTTTAATAGAAGCCTCCTAGTTTTTTTGCATACATGATTTTTTCACTGAGAAGGAAGGAGTTAAAAAGATAAACGTACCCACTGTTGTCTTTGTCAAGTACTTCCGATATTCCACCTCTTACAAAGGCATTACACCCTTTTCAGCCAAATTCCAACTGTTCTTAATATCTTCTTACTTTCATTTGTAGTCCTCCTTACAACAAGAAGTCAATTTCTTTTTTCTAAATAGCTGTGTCTTTAATATACTTTAATTACCTGAAATCCATAGACATTCTGCAAACTGTATTTGAGGCTCAAAAAAAGGAATTGGTTTTTTTTAGGGTTTACTCTATTTGATGTTGTTATCCATACCACAAAATACTGCAGCTGTTTGTCGTGAGTTCTGGTGTACAGCATCACCAAGTGGGATTCGTCTCACCTAATTTTAGATGTTTACAATGTAGATATCTCTATCAGACCTAGTAGTTCTAAATTCCCACAACAGACAGAAACAGACCCTTTTAGGTACAATTTATCTGACATATTTATATCTTTTTATATCTACTGTAGGATGAATTGAATCAAACCATAAGAGAGAGCATTTTTCTCACTAGAATGTAGCACGACCAGTTTAGATGAATCTAGCTGTCAAATGCCATTCTTATGGTCTAAATTAGGTAGGCATCATAAAGCTTAAAGGTATCGTCAACAGGTAGAAATGCTTTATAAATTTGTGTATCTGCATACATGTGTCTGGGGAGGAACACTATGTGCTCTGTGAAATCTTTGCAGGTAAAGACGGGCAGTTAGAAAAAGAAAATATTAGTTGTATTTTTGGAAAGTGAATGGGATCTTCTAAGTGGTCTCCCTTTTTTTAGGTGAAGAAGTGCAACCTCCATGCTTCTTTTTAAATTTAGCTTCATGTGGAAATTTTCACTACTTTGAGACTACTGGCCTTACACTACAGATGTTTTTCCTCCTACTATGTTGAATCAAACAAAGTCCTTAAAGTTAAGACAGTTGGAAAAATACTTTTTTTTTCTCCACTTCTAACTATGTATTTTCCATTATGTGGGTGCAAATTGCTAAAATGGTCTGAAAGGTCTCTGACGGTCAGTCTACGTTTTACAAATCACAACTAGTCTGAATGTAAATATAATGGAATCTGAAACAATGTTAGCTTTATGTAATTTTCCATCTGTTGAAAGACTTCCTGTAGCTGTGTCCTCTTTTAAATAGCTGAGTTAAAGCAAAAACTCAGTAATCATTATCATCTATATGAAAATGCAGTTCAAATGAAAACAGTAGGTTAGCTCCTAATATCCCTATTCAGATTTTATTCACTTAAACAGTCATATGGATGATAATGTGTGTTTTGGCTGATTAGAGATTTCAAGATCAGGTCTATAGTCATTATGACTAATTTTTTCTGATTAACTAGTGATGCATATCAAAATAATTGGTCTGTGCTATTACTGACATGTATAAAGCTTCCACAGCATGTTCATCATTAACAACACAGGAAAAAAGGAGGTAATTCAGGTCCTAAGGAGCTTAAAAATCTAAATGGGGAGACAGTACAAAACACTGGGATACACATCGGAGAAAGATACTTTATCTTTTTATGTAAAACGCTAAAGGGAGAGAACAGTTTTAATACTTTTTGTGATGAGATATTTGTGAGGAAATTAGGAAATTAGCTCTGAAGCGGTAGAAAAGAGAGAGGATGTCTCATTGGGATGGGAAGACAGATCCCAACACAGATCATAAATAACAGCCTTTTGCATTCATATCTTCATAAATTTTTTTGGCCAGAAAAAGCAGCATAATTAAATGAATTCTGTAGAGAAAACCACCAACCATTTTACTAAAACTAGCGTGTAATAAATGGCTTTATCTGATGATATCTGAAAGTGACAACTGCAAAATAGGAATTGTTTTCTGAATTCTTAACTAAACGTTTTAAAGTTATACACCAACAAACTGTGTGCCTCATATATTTACATTATACATATATGTGTATAATTCACATATGTACAAGTACATACATATTCATACATATTAGCCTGGTCCCTGTTAAAAGTGGGTCCCACTGTTTAAAAGTGACTGGAGATGTTTGAGGTATAAAATGATAATTAAATTGCTTTTGAAAGTGGAACAACAGATTTTATCTATCAATCAGACCTACTGCTGCTTTTTAACTAGAAAAATTCTATCTCAGTCTTCTGCTACTCAGGTGGAGGTAATTTATTGTAAGTTCTCTAAAACTGAACAGGAGGAAGCAGCTGATCTGATCTCATACAACCTGCAGTATGACTTATTCAAACTTTTCTCAATTCTTTTCTGTGGCTAATTTGAAGATCTACATCAACAAACAGCTAATACAGAAAATACGCTAGAGAGAAAAGTGGAATCTGAATTTATCGCAAAAACATTGAGAGATTTTAATGGAAGCCATTGAGAATACATGAAACCTGTCATCTGTGTATCTTGGATCATTAAACTGTTGGCTCTCAACATACAGCATCAGACCAAATAACCCCCTCATTTGTTCATTTGGGATTTTATTACTACCCATGTTGGTATTTTGCCCCTTGAATCCTTGGCCTAGTGACTCCATCTCTACAACCCTTTCTCTCTGTCATTTTACTTTTATCCTTGTACAAACTTTTTCAAAGTTCTTTCTCTCAACTTGGTCGTTTTCTTAGAAGGCTGAGCCAAGCTTATGAAGGTGGGCCCTAGACCTTAGACACTCTTGAACACAGATAACTAAGCCTGAGGTGGAGATGGCAGGGAAAAAATTCTTACAGAGGAGCTTATGGAGAGGAAGTTACAATACCTAGGATATTTCTGTGTCTCCTGGTACTTTGTCTTGCTCCAACACTTTTCTCTTGATCTTTCTCTTGTCTCCCTACTCTACTGTTGCCATCAGACACACTGTCAATATTTCCAGGTGGGAAGTCACTAAGTTTCTCCAACAATTGCAAACTTCACTCAAATGGGAACATTGGTAGAAAAAGTGTCAATCAACACGGTGTCATGGTGCTGATTACATAGTATTCATTGTGATTCTAGCTCAGAATTTTTTCTCATATATTTATGGAGCTATTAAACATCCATAGATGTGCATTCAGTACAAAATATACTAGAGAAAAGTTATTGTTTTTTTTTTTCTTGAACTATCATCTGTTCCTGAATGACAGCATTGAAGGATATTAAACTTTCAAAATTGATCCATAACCCCATGTCTGATGACTTAGTTTGAGCAATTCAGTTTACGTAGGGCTTAAACTCAGTTTTTTGGAGAAATTATTTCTGGATATTAGAAAGGAGATACAATGAATTTAGATTAATATGTTATGTTACTTTCTCTTCTGTCATGTTATTTGATGGTTGATACGAAAGGTAATAAAAATTGAAATAATTTATTTCTAACACTGTAGCATGACCTGAGGCTATAACTTATTTCCAGAGCTGTTTTAGTAGGTTAGTGTATGCATACTTCTGCTTGAATTCTGGAAGGTCTTGGAACCTTCAGTAGCCTTTCTTGATCAATTAGTTTCCTGCTTTACGTTTTACTGTGACTTTTGTTACGAAATTTTGTTAGGAAAATGTCAGTACTGGATACTGCTTATAGTTTAAAAAGAGAAACAAAAACAGAACAAGAAAAAAACCTCCAACAGCTTACTTTCTGCTTGCTCCCACATGGATAACTCTAAATTTGCTACTTTTTGAGACATTAGTATAATTTGTATTCTTTCAAAGTAAATGTCCTCCTTATTGAATAGAATCTCGGAACTATTGAAATAACTTCTAGGACTCGCAGAAAATAAATAATATATAGGAAGAATGGAGGTGTGGGTGTCTGGTGACATTTTTTAAAAATAATGGAAAACTCTAGGAATTCTAAACCTAAAAGCTTAATTGAAGTTCCTGAAAAAGCTTGGAGAAAAAGTCTTTAACACTTGCAAGTATCTGAAAGAATCCAAGAACAAGAGTAAAAACCAGCACAAATGTATCAAAAAACAGATCATGTTGAACTGTGGAGAGAAGAAAGCGGGAGATATCACATATTCACCTTTGTAAGGTTTTTGACAATTTAGCATGATACTGTAATTATCAAACTGGAGGTCCAGATATAGATAAAAATACAGTAGGGTATCTGTGAACTTTTCTACTAATCTGTAGCTGGGGAGTAGTTATCAGTAGTTCATCATCAGGCAGTTATGCATTAATTGAGTTTTGTTATGTTGAAACAAGTTATGAGAGGGATTTACCAATGCAGATGAAAATGATTCATTTGGCTGTTAATTCATCAGATGTGAATAAAATGAAATAATTTCTATCTGTGTTTCCAAGTCAGATTTATCTGAAGCTTGACATAGTGGAGATGGCTTCTTAAAAAGTTAGCCTGTCATCATGTGCTGAAAAATGGTTTTGGATCTAAGAGAAACTCAGGTTTGTAAGGTCAACTTTCTGGTGGCATCTTTTTCGGTTAACAGTAAATGAAAGTAAAGTACTTGTCAACAAAATGACAAATTCTTGTTGCACCATCCTTAAGGATAAGAATAAGACAATGGTAGAGACTCAAAATAAATGGCTACTCAAAGGACATGCTGGTGTACCATTGGTGTGGGAAAGCTAGAAAAGAGTGTCTAGACTGTTGGATGAATTGTTGATGGTCAGAAGAGACTATTATGGGACCCTTGCCCCACAAATAAATATTTGGAATGTGGACCTGAAAATTGAGATTGCTGTGACTTTACCTTCTCGGACTAGAATAAGTGCAGATACTGCATATTTGTTTTTCCTTCAGTCTTCCTTCTCCCACCACTGTATGTAACTGCAAAGACGACTAGTAGTTATAATTTAATTTATTTATTTATGGCATTAATGCTCAAGTTCAGTATCAGAATCAGCATATATAAAGGGACTTCCATTTTTTTAACTTGTAATTTGCTGTGTCTGCACATTCTTGCTGAATGCCAGTATTATAAATTATTAATGGAAGACTTTATGAAAACTTACAGGCTATGACTGAATGGGGAAAGATGAGGTTCTAAGGTTGGTGCTGCAGCAATTTTAGTGATTGCTGGCATGGTGCCATAATTACAATTCTTATTTATACTGCTACGTCAGAGCCGCTACATAAAGCATCTTTCTTTGTTCGTGTTTCCTCCAGTTACCCTCTGAAAAGGGATTCAAGGGGATGCAGTCTCAGCCAAGGGCCAATGCTAAAATGCACAGTGACATTAGCAAGTCAGTAAAGAGTTTATTGCTGGCCATCAGTATTGTACTGTATGCTGACTTTTAGCATTTGCATTTTTAATTCAGTCTTCACTATGTCTGGTGATGCTGTTCAGGACATTCACTTAATGATGTAACTGCACTTTGTGAGACTGAGATCAGCACATCTACATAAAATGGTGGATGGATTGCTGAAAATCGCCATTTACACTTTCCTTCTAAAATCACAACATTCCTCTTGTGTTGTGCCTCTCCAGCAGCCTTGCTATAGCAGACATTTCAAAAGTTATTCTGAGTCTCTGAATAGATCTGTGCTGCTTAACTGCTTCAACTCATTATATTATAAATTTGTTTCTTGTGTTTCAAATTTGTGTATAGGGAATGTGTTTGGGGGTAATTTTTATATTCATGAAAAAGAAAAAAAAGTGCTAAGAAAAATGAATATTGAGCTAACGTAGTCTATTTTTGCACAGAGTAAATATCAAGCTAATGCATAAGATTTATCCTCTATAGTAAATCAGCAATATGTCTCATTTTAGGCCTCTCCTATGACTGCTGTTTTTTCTGCAGTATTCAGTCATGCTGATTTATGCCATACTATCCTGTGAATATTTTGCAGAGTATTATCAATAATATAATTTTATCTTTGTGTCCAGATGGAATGAGTTTAGAACACAAAGCAGGCAGAAAGCATGATTCCTGCCTCAAGTAGTTTACTGCTTGAAATAAACTTGGTATAAAAAATGAGACAGGGACACAAGACATCAGGGAGTGGAGGACTGGATCAGGAAAGGCATCAGCCCAATTAACTGAACATTTTATTCTGTACGGGCTCAGTTACTCAATAAGATGGTTCTGTTTGACTGAAAGGGTTTCATTAGAGTCATGTCAGGAATCCCTCTGGAGAGTAGGTCTGAATTAGGACCATGAGTAGTGGCATCAGAGATCTACTCAGGATAAGTGCTTCTGCATATGAATAGAAACAGCAGTCTCATTAGACTGCCCATATAAGAAATCGGAGCAATGGGAGGACTGGTGATACCAAAATAGGTAAAGGGCTCTGGTCACACTTCTTACACTTGAGACAGAGTCAGGAGTAAGCGGCTAAAATCATCTTGTTCATTGTGGGCCTCTATTAGCAATAGCATTCTTGCTTACTTAAGTCATGTAGTATTTCCTTTGAATTGTGCTAAAGGTACTGCCCTTTTGTTTTGATTGACCTGCGGATCCTGCATAGAAGAACTGCCAAAAGTAAAATTCAATCATTTGCGAGTGTATTCTTCCTCATTTGCAACACTGTAGTTTAGATTTTTGTTGTGGATTCTAGCTCAAATGGAGTTTAATCCAGACATCCAGATGTGCTCTCAGTCCTACTGTTAGGAGCCTCAGGCAAAATATGAGTGAATAGAGATGCATATGTCCAGAATTTTTTCATATTTAGTTTGGAATCACCTCTCAACACTGTACCATATATTAAATAGTTCAGCATATGCCTTTTTATTCTAGTTGAACTAGTTTCATTTCAGAACTGTGTTAGGGGCCAAAGCGTGCTCTCAACCTTTTGAGTTGCATTTATTCATATGAGAAGTTTGTATGTGTGTGAATGTAGGAATGTGTATTAATTTTTTTTTTAAAAAAAGAATCAGTTGAAATTCTGTTATGCTTTTATGTTTTATGGTGATGAATATTCCCCAGGGAAGCATAATGAAAATACTTGATAGATCAGTTGATTAAAATTAATATTGGAGATATCACTGATGTGCTCTTACGTAGCTTACATTTCTAAAAACTTGAAAAACCTTGGTATGCTTATTTGTACCGTGTGTTACAGAATTTCTTCTTTCAGCAGTGTACATCTTTGAAGACATCTACATTTTTTTTTTGTAGGAAAGAAGTTTTTTGGACAACATAGTTCCCTGAAGTCGAGTTTTTGAAACTAGTTGCACATGTATGTTAGGACACGTAGTAATAGGTGTAACATGAAATTGGTAGGCATTTTCATTGGCAGAACACAGGGTCTTACTGTTATCACGTGAAGAACATGTAAAAATAAAGCAAATCGGTCATGTTTAAAAATATCATTCCAGGTCATTTGCTGTGCTAACGTTAGGATTCAAATACAGGTAGAAAGTATATTGCTGATAAACGTAGGGAGAAGTAGGAGAATAGGGAAGAAGACAGTGAAAACCTTCTGATCTCTAAAGGACTGCTTTTGATTGTAAAGTTCACCACTGTAAATGGGTCAAATCTCCACAACTGTTCTCGATATTGGGAAAAATCTGGTAAAAACTTTATCCTGGTCTCAGTTCAACTTGCAATAATAAGCTTGATCTCTGAACTTGGAGATGGCTAGTATAGATTAAGCCCATACTATGAATCTTCCATCATTTTCTGAGGAATAGCAATGCCGTTTTAAAAAGTGTTTTACTCAAAACGGTGGTCAGAATTGCATGTGAAATCAAATTCATTAGCATTGCCCCAGGCTTACACAATTCTCTGCATATCATCTTCTGTTCCATAGTTTCACAGAACAGAATGCGTTTCATTTCATTTTCCTTGAAAATTTACTTGGCCTGATATCTTGGCAGCAGTTTACAAACTTTGCTAGGTTATACTGCTCCCAGCAAGAATAAAGAAATGGTTCCCAGTCTTCCAGGAATAAAACTAAATTTGCTAAATTAAATATTTGTTTTCTGGCTGTGGTAGCAGTCAAACTAATCTTTTAAACTTCATCCAAGAAAATTTTCATGCAATGTGAACTCACTAAAACTTGCAGCTAAACAAATTTAGACTGGAAGTAAGATGCAAATTATGGAGAGCTGGGATAATTAATCTCATACATCACTTGCCAAATATTACAGTTCGTGCTTATCAGTGCTAAGCTCAAACTCAAGACAGGATGCGTTTTCTAGGGGTTATGGTGTAGTTCACCTATAACTATTTATCAAGAAGCAGGAGTTACTGAAAGGTGTTAAGAACTAGACCAGGTGAGATAAGATGATCCCAACGCTGTCTTTAGGCCTTAAAATTAGTCAAACTTTTTTTTTTTTACTTATCACGTATGAAGTCAAATAGAAACCTTTCATTACAGTTTGTTACTGATTTTGAGTATACATCAAATGCTTTTTTAATTTTTTTCTTCCTGACAGGTGCAGCGAGTTACAACAGTTTTTATGTTTTTTGCAAAAATTCCTGCCAAGCTGTGAAACCCGGGAAACTGAGGGTCCGCTGCAGTGTGTGTAAACAAGGAACACTGACACTGGCACGGGTGAGCTTTTTTGTTTGTTTGTTCAAGGTTTTGGAGTAAATGGAAATTATAGGTCTAGTTTTATCCATTTGCCTACATGTGGTTATGTATATCTGTATTCCTACTTAAATCTTTTCTTGCTGTCCATAACTGAGAAGAGTAATTCAAAGGTTTGTGAAAATTCCTTTCACTTATCTCCGTTATTTGCAGCACACAGAAGGAAAACATAGCAGACCAGAGCTCCAATCCTGTAAAGACATTCTTAACTTTATATTTTAAGGACTGGTATTTTAACCTGGTAATATGCCCAAAATATACAACTATGTGTGTGCTAAGTTGTTGGAATTACAGAAGTTTAAACAAAGCTTGGAGCAGTTCTAAAGCCACAGGAAGACCTGAATTAACTGCCATTGATTATGGAATGAGACAAGGAGGGATTAAATGGCTGTGCAGTTGAGAATGTTAATCTATCTCTCCAGCCAAGCTGCCACATGTAAAGTCAAGGAAAAATTATTGTGCCAGGACAGAAGGTTAGTAGGATATCTGTCAGGCTTGGTTTGCATCCTAAAACAGGAGAGTGTCATTTGACTTGAACGTGCAGTAGTGTGACGTTTTGGAGGGTTTTGTTTTGTCCAAGCGCTGCTGAGTTTCACTGGCTGTGCTTCTGGGGAATGAGAGTCCTTCCTCTCTCATAAATCACAGTGTTTGTCAACCAGGTTTGTTATGTGAGAGGCTTAGGTTTTGCAGAAGACTGAGCCTTACCATGCTATAGATTTTGAGGGGCTTTCTGTGGTATTTGACACACATATAAGTGTTTAAATTTCCCTTTTGCTGTGGTTTAAAGTGGCTAATTTCCCTTTCATGTTCTTGATGTAGCCCACTGCTTCGATGTCTTTACATGTAATAGCACAGTGAGACCCCTTAAAAACCCAGCTCCTATATTCTCATTGAAAAGAATAAACCGTAGCAATGCTCATACACATCTAATTCAAAAAGCTACAACAACAAACTCCCTCAAGCTCTGTGTGTAATTCCTGAATTACCTGACTGTCTCTGATTTATTTCAGAGGCTTTGAAGTGTGGCATTTTGTGGTGTCCCAAATGAACACATCTAAGGGGATTTGTGTTCTCTGAAAAGTTGCATTTAAATATTGGTGATTAGTATAGGCTTGAATCACATATAAATCAAGATACAGAGGTTGCCATTAATATACATTTCTGTGATGGTTTTGGCTGGGATAGAGTTAATTTTCTTCATAGTAGCTGGTATGGAGCTATGTTTTCAATTTGTGCTGAAACCAGTGTTGATAATACAATGTTTTTGTTACTGCTGAGCAGTGCTTACACAGAGTAAAGGCCTCTTCTGCTTCTCACACCACCCCACCAGCTGGGAGTGCATGAGAAGTTGGGAGGGGACACAGTTGGTACAACTGACCCCAACTGGCCAAAGGGATATTCCATACCATGTGATGTCAGGCTCAGCATATAAAGCTGGGGGAAGAAGGAGGAAGGGGGGGACGTTCAGAGTTATGGAATTTGTCTTCCCAAGTAGCTTATGTGTGATGGAGCCCTGCTCTCCTGGGTATGGCTGAACACCTGCCTGCTGGTGGGAAGTGGTGAATGAATTCCTTGTTTCGCTTTCCTTGTGTGCGCAGCTTTTGCTTTACCTATTAAACTGTCTTTATTTCCACCCATGTGTTTTCTCACTTTTACTCTTCTGACTCTCTCCCCCATCCCATCAGGAGGGAGTGAGCGAGCGGCTGAAAGACACTGCTGTTGTCACTAGATGAGTTTGAACCTTGTATATTGTAATTACAGCACAGAACATGTGTCCCCTGCTAGACACAGTGGCTTCCTTCAGCACGCTCACTTTTGGAAATGATGACTTTCACACCTGTGCCATTTTGGTTTGGAATTGTGATGTTCCTTGTATGAAGTAGACTTAAATAAATTTCCAAACTTTTCAGTTTTTTCTGTATCTGCTAAATAGTGTTCTTCATTTTGCAGACTTAAAAAAAATAAATCTCTTTATTGTCTCCCAAGAATTCCTCATAACTCCACCATAAAAACCCCTGTTATAAAAAGTATGGAATATTTCTAAACACACTTTCTGTATGTATCTGATTGTCTGGATTGTATGGGGGCCTATGTTGGGGTTTTTTAGCAAATACAGGGTCGATAACATGATAAATATACACAATCTGATAATTTCCATTGAATGAGCAGAGTGCAGCTCCTTCTTTATTCTATTAGCGTAATTTAGAGTAGTTTTGGAAAAAAAGTAGCTGGAAACCTATAGGGGAAGCATTTGCTAATTTCAAAATTGGTTCAATAAATGTACAAAATAAAAAAGGAAAATATCTTTTAGAGAATATCAATTCATAGGTTTTGTCTGTTTTAGTTTTTAAATAATACTTGGCTATGAAAATAATTTGCACTTAAGGTTCCTGTTACTTTCTCCCCAAAACAAAGAAAAGCTGTTATTATTCTTTTCCTCTCGAATTCAAGCAGAGCGTGGTAGTCGAGAACAGTGAGTGTGCTGTTCCAGCAGTTTGGGCTGGCACTCCTCAGGACTTCCAAAGTGCAGTATTTTCAATACGGGCACACTTACTGTCGTGAATGTGCTCTGCAACAGTCAGTTTGTTTTATAAATACATACCATCTACCTCAGTCCTGTGGTCATGAAGATTAGGTGCAGATTTGGCACGTGCCTGGCCCTTGTGGCCTGTCTTCTTGCTTTCTGGTCCATCTTCCAGGGAGACAGAAAATAATTCCAGCTGGGGAAGCTTGGAATATGTACTAAGCCCTGTTTATTTTTTCAGTACTGTGCAAAAACCTCTCTGCATTAACACTAGGCAAAAGTGTGGTCCTCCCAGCAAGTGCATTGTATCTACTCTGCTTTCTTCAATGCATTGCAGTAGGCAAGTTATGTTAGGCTGAAAATATTACTGTCAATTCCTTGACTTTTGTGCACTTTAAAAAAAAAAAGTAATGTAAGTTAGTGTATTACCCCAAATCCTCTGTCTTGCCCCTCCAGTCAACTGATCTATGCCAGTGATTGCTGATAGACATCTTCTCTATTGGTACTACAATTATTTTCCTTTCATAGAGAAATTAGTCAAAATGAAGTTGACATAAGCAAACTATAAAAAAGCTTTTCTGTACCACCATACTACAGATTTGTCAGAAAAGCCTTTTTTTTTTTTAAGATCATCTTTTTTCCCCAATTCTCTGTAAACTGTGCCTGACCTTTACATGGAAAAACAGCAAGTTTCTTGAGAAGCTCTCTTGAGCCATAAGCAGCAAAACACCATGTAAGCCAGCATTTGTTACACTAATTCTTTTATTGAGATGAAAGTGAATACCTGTGTAAAACCCACACAAAGCTTTGGGCAGCCTTAACTTACTCTACATGCTAATCCTTTTCCTACCTAAGCCACAAATGACCAATCTAATTAAATTGAGCTTTCTTTTTTCATGGTGTGTTGACTGACATTTTAAAATATTACTTACTAATTTAAACAGTCTTATTCTAAAACCTTATTTAACTGTCATGCCTATTTGCATAGCATTATTTTAATATAGGATGCTCAGACTAAATTTATGATATTATATTTCTATGAAATTAAAGAGCCCACTGTTTTTATTTTTACCAAAGACATCCATCTAAATATTAAATTTGTAATTTTCCAGATGACATCTTAGGTTGGTGTTTTATGAACATTTCATGACCTAATACTTTCTGGGAGATATATACCAGATTGATTTAATTATAAGAAAACATCAGTCACTGCAAAAGTATCACCTCTCCCTAGTTTCTCTAATCAAGTGCAAAAGCATGTCTGGAAAGATGGGAGTATGGGAGTCTTATGTAGACCACCTACAAGCCTGCCAGCAACTTTCTTCAAATAGCTCAAAAATTTTAGTCATTAATTTCACACTGTTTTATAACTTTTGTTGATTTTAAGCTTTTAAAATATTTATTTCATATACATATTTCATATACATATACATACAATGCTGCAATTCGCTATGATTCAGATGATTGGGGTATTCCTATTTCGAGGGGAAAAAAAATAACCCACAACAAAAAACACAAACCCCCATGATTATAGCAGTCACATTTACGGTTCTTTTTTTGAGCCATAGCAGTGTTAACATTCACATTGTTAACTCTATAATGAAAAGGCAAATGCGTATCTAAAAATGGAAGGCCTGGTTCTGCAAACTGGTATACACCAAGCTATACACATAAAGCACACTTTTTCAGTGTGACTGACTCTGTGACATACTCCTGCTATAGAAGACGGTAAGATTTGACTTGTTATCTATTTGTCATCATACAAACTTCAACCAGAGTAAGAATCTGGATTGAAGTATGGTAAATTGACTTTAGGTCTCCATACTCAGCCACAGGTGCTATGGTGATGCCATTTCTACTGCAGGGACTCATGACTCATTACTATCTGGTAATTCTTCACATTGTGTCCTTGGTAGTACTGGTTGAGTTTTCAGTATATCCTCTATTACAAGCACCAAACATGTTTTGCACAGCTGCTTCTGTAGTGTTCAGGTGTTCCTTATAGCTCAAATAATTATTTCAGACCTTTTCAAACATGAGTTATATTTGGATCTGATTTAACTTCCTGCAGCTGAGATGATACTTAGTTTCTGGCACTGACAGAGTAACTGGATTTTATTCAGCGGCTGGTGCATACGGTCCTGTTGCTGTCCCTGTCCTCCGCGCTCCAGAGGAGCCTCCTGAGTTCACTGGTTTTGTTAAACTGTCTCTGCCACAGAACTGCTCTTTCATCATTTGTCGTGTTAGGGATATTGCTTTCATCTGCTGCTTTTCATCTTAAAACTAACAAAGAAATGGACACTTGCTGAATTTTGTTTCTCTGGCACCATGAAAAGCTTGTCATTAGGTAGCATGTCAGTTAGTGTAGGCTGTGTGGTACATCACAGTTCTGCATGAAAAAGCGTTAGTGTCTTCCGAGTGCCTTCCAGTGACTGACAAATAACAGGTCATAGATAGTTTAAGTTGTCTTCCTAATAGATGATAGTGCACTAGTTTGATTTTGATAATTTCATATTTTCTAGGAAGAGAAAGGTCTTTAATACACTCATTTTCTTTGACTTTTCTACTTCCTAACTCCATTTTAATGGTTATTTAAATAGGGTGTTTTCTTTTTAATGAATATAAACTCAGCGGAGATTTTCAGTAATATAAAATAAAAAGGCAGTGGACTTTTGATCTCTCTCTTTTTAATATATCATTGTGAAACTCCATTCCAAAGTGCACTGCCTCTCACCACTGCTCACTGCAGATTTCATATTTTTCCTGGAATTCATTACTTGTATGCTGGCTTGGTGACAGAGGAAGAAAGGAGGATCACTCACTGCGTTGGAGCAAGGCTGACTGAAAGAGAAAGGGACAAGTGGCACCTCTGCAGTTATCTAGCCCTTACTGCTGCTGAGTCAGCTTCTCCCCACTGCTGGTTACCACTGCTGGGATAATATTGCAAGCAGGTTACAAAAATTCAATTTTTCCTTTGACGCTAAACTGCAGAATAAACTCCACCCAGCGGAGTGCAGTGTGATAAAGTGTGATGTCATTCACAGGCTGGGGAGATACTGAGAATGTGTTTGAATTCTTGAGACTGGATGACATAGGTATTTGTCTCCAAAAATTACATGTTTGCTGTGAGCATAAAAATGTTTTTGATATATCTTAGCTAACACAGGACAAACACTATGTGTTACAGTACTATGCGTGGGGAAGTTACCATTGTAATGCATGCTTCTTGGTCAAACTAACAAATGTGAGGCGACCATTTATTGTTGGGTTCCTGCTAATGAATGTCTTGGTACAAAAATAGCTTAATTTCCCTGCATTTGGCTGACAAAAGTAGTACTTACAGGAAATTATACTTATTCAATATATGTGCTTCTTTCTACATAACAAATGAAAAATGTCTCAATTCTGACATCTAAATTACCACCACTGGGCACTGATGTTAATGCTGTTTTGGGAAGAACAGTGCAGAGAAAAAGAGCCTCAGAACTCTTTTTTTTCCAGGGTTTCCACAGATTCGGGAAATCCTTCTGCATTAGTTATATTAAATCAGCATACTTAATCATAAGCCTATTTTTTTTCCTAGTGAACCAGTGATTTTTGAGAGTGAGGGAAAAACTTAAGATACAGGTATGTTATTCTGTTGTGTAGCCCAAGCCCAGCTGTGCCAGGATGCCAGAGAGAAATTAGGCATATTCTGATCCTCTCCCTGCCTGCTGCCCAGACAAATGTACTCTTCTGTACTCGTTTCTCTCGTGACCTGATCTGATGGTGACAGGCCTGATGAATATGAACTGCTGAGACTCTTAGTGCAGGACCATATTATGATAGTAAGTCCTCTCTCCTAGTGGTGTTTGCTGTTCACGCCCAGTTCCATGCTAAAGTAGATAAAAAACCTCTGTCTGTCATATCCATTAGTTTGAATAGTTTCCAATAACAAAATCTGTCTCAGAAAGGAATATTTTTCCATCACAGCAAAGGAGAATCTGTTACTAATTGGCCTGACCAAAGAGGCCAATATTTTTAGTATTTTTACTGTAGTTCCACAGGTGCTATCCTCATAAGGAATTTGTGTCATCTGCTCTTTATTATTGCTCTCCTAGTGCTTGCAGTGACTTGGTGCAGGGCATCAGCATTAAATAAGCACAGTGCTGAGCTGACCCAGAATCCAGAATTACTGGTGGAACTTTCCTGAGAACCGTCATGGGGGGTCTGCAGGTCTGATTCTGCCCTTGCTCAGCCAATGTCTTCATTGCTTTTAGTAATACGAATATCAGAAGAAACAAAATAATACCCACATTTCTACCTTAAAAAGTCTGTTTTCTTTGATGATACGCCAAATCTAGTCGCACCCTGGGGAGGCTTCTCCAACAAATGTTCCTGTGCAAGATACTGTTGCACTTATTATAGCAGTAAGAAAGCTCACCATTTGGTGACTGCAAGATTATTGTGTAACCATTTTATTCTTTCTTCTCCACTTCTTTCTTTGTCTCTGAGTCTCACTTCACGCTGACAGCCTCACTCTTGCACCTGCCTTTACATGGTGACACTGCCTTTGAGGCTGGCCTCCAAAGTGCTAAGCCCCATCTGAAGAGAACAGTTGGGAAGACTTGATATAGTTTTATTCAGGCTTTTGGCTACCTCTTTAATTTCTTTTTCCAATATCCTGTAAGACAAATTTCACTACATTGGACATCAGTTGTTTAATTTATGTATATACAGTAAATGAAAAAAAACACATACTTGATTTATGAAGAAAATTACTCCATCCATTCCAAAAGGCAGGAACAGCAATTCTTTGATGCAAAATAAACTTTGCAAAGGAAACAGTTTTGCCTCTGTGGTGAAAAAATAATATAGGTTTTGCTTTCGTTTTAATCGGATAAGAAAGCATATTTTAACTTCTAATTCTATTAGAAGCTGTGAGATATCTATGCAAGATTTATAACATTTATTGTGGTATGTCTTTTCAGTGAGAATACACGTAATAAAGTCTTAAAAGCTGGGGAAAAAAAACAATTATTGGAAAGAGGGATTCGTTGTGTAACACTTCAAGTCATATATAAAGCTGCCCTTTAATGTGGAGCCTAAAGTGGATTTCTCCAGCCTGGGTGACAGCAGTGTAAAATGAAAAGGAAAACAGTTACCAAATTTACTTTCAGATTAAGCTTTTACGTGAGTCTCTGAATCAAATGTCTAGCCAACCCTTTTTGTGAGAGAAGATAGATGTGTGCCTGCTAATATACATGGTGTTCAGTGTATCCTGTCCTCGCGGTTGCTGTGGTATCACAGAAGCGCAGACTGACAGACTGGTTGAGGTTGGAAGGGACCTCTGGTCCTCAAGCAGGGCCACTTGGAGCTTGGCCCAGGACCATGTCCTCCTGAATATCTCCAAGGGTGGACACTCCACAGCCTCTCTGGGCAGCCTGTGTCAGTGCCCGGTCACCCTCACAGTAAAAATGTTTCTTCTTATGTTCAGACATCACCTCCTGTGTTTCAGTTTGTGCCCATTGCCTCTAGTCCTGTTGCCAGACACCACTGAAAAGAGCCTGGCTCTGTCTTTTTCACATCCTCCCTTCAGATATTTATATACAGTGGTGAGATCACCCTTAATGTGTATTTCATTATATCACTGAAAGCTTGGGACTACCAAAAAAAGTGCTCAGAGTAAAACTTGTTTTGTCTAAAATATTCGTTGCATTTAAATTGCTTTTGTGTAACAGTGCACATCCTCTGGATTGTACTCAATGATCCTTTGATAAATAGATCCTGTATTTCATAACTCCTGCTACTCCCGAAGTCTGTAGAAATTTGGAGCACTTACCATTGGGTGGCATGGGATCATGTGTACATGCAGATCAGATGGTGGAGTTATCTCTTTCATTCTTTTATAGGTCTTGTGCTATTTCTGTTCATGTTTTTTGTATCTTCTTGTTTAGATGTATGTACCTTTTGGGAAAAAAAAAAAGGAGGTACCAACAGATGTGATAAGTAAGCCTTATTCAGCTTTAGGTTGGGCTGTTCTTGTGGGCAGAAATTTAACAGTAGATGGACCACTCTTTCCTTCTGATGGCATATGCATGGAGAATATGACTGCAAAAGGGTGTTATGTTGGCCAGGGAAATTAAAAGTTTGCATATTTTTAGGTTACACCTTTTGGCATATCAATTATTGGCAGCTCTGCTGTCATTGTCTTAATATGTAAAGACGGCCTTATCTCCATGCAGTAACTCCTCCCCTCACAAAGAAAGGCCCTCTCTAAAGTTTCTTAGCCTTTTATGTTGAAAAGAGATACAATGAATGTTCGTCAGCTTTTTAAATGTTAGAGCTGTATATTCTCTGTTGATATCTTAAGTTGTATGTGTAGGTTAATCCTCCTTGGTCTCCCCTTCCCATATATATATCTATGTATCTTTTGGATCCCTTTTTCTACTCAGTAAGACCATAATGTGCTGTGGATGTCTTGCTGGCATTTCTAACAGTACAAACAAATCTTGGACTGTGACAGTGGTTTTTTTTAATATGGCAGCTGCCACTGAGATTCAGATATCCCAGTGCATAACTCTCCTAATTTTGCTTTCTTTACTAAAATACAGCCAAACTTCTGTCTTCCCAGTGTTATTCCTTAGATAGCTGTGGGTACACAGAGATCATGCTCGCACTACATTATTTCAACATTTTTCATAATGGCGCACATGAAACAATTCTGAAGGGTCAGTAATTTTTTCCTAATTTTTAAGATGCTGGAATATCCGATACACCACCTGGCTCAGGAGGAAAAAACAGCTATATTTGCTTAAAATATTGTAGTAGCAGAAGTAGCAAATGCCAAACTATTTTTCTTAAATATGTACCTTCATCTTCATTAAGAAGCTGATGTAATTTCTAAATTATTACTATTAATTATAATATTTTGATATTAATTATTGATAATTAAGGTGGTTAATTAAAAACAGATTAACTGTTTACCTCTAAATGAACTATAAACAGGTCTCTATTCTACCTCATTGTGGAAGAAACACCTCCAAATCTGTACATTTTTGCCTCATGTCC
Source organism: Dromas ardeola (assembly GCA_013398915.1). Lineage (NCBI taxonomy): Eukaryota > Metazoa > Chordata > Aves > Charadriiformes > Dromadidae > Dromas > Dromas ardeola. Next base: position 251,414 of record VYZM01010471.1, read on the forward strand.
GAGATTGGGGTTTTTTTTTCTGGTTTTGGACTGAATTAGGTAATAAAAAGGTTTAGGGGTACTTAAAAATCATGTAACCAAAAACTCAGACTTCTGTAACTAAAAAATGGGCTAACTTTAAGTTATATTGATTAGACTTGTTTGAATAGGGTTCTGGTCTAAAGGTATTAAAGTCAAACCTTTCCTCAGGGCTTCATTAGTATAAAATGTCTTTAACGTGATGCAACCACAGCCATGGTAGTCCTATTGATTTAACTTTCTTGGTAGAGGTATGCAGTGTTCTAATGAAGGTTTTCCCCGACTTCTCAGGAAAGTTTTCCTAATGTATAAATAGGTCCTTAGGGACATGTGGTGTTGACCAGCTAGTAATCCACAGATAAATTAGTAGTATTCGTTTAAGTTTTTCTGCTGTAAGCGGCTGTATAAGACATCCTTGGTTCCCTGTAGTAATTGCCGTATGTTTAAAGCTTGCTCCTTAAGTGGTAAAAAGGCTGTTTGAGTTCAGTGGTATACCTTGAATATAAAGCTTACATTTGTTTTGTCCTTTTTTTTTTTTGATAGATAGCAAATACTTCTGTGTTAAGAACATTACATTAGGAGTCCATTGCTTTAAAAATACAAATATAAATTTAATATCAAACTCTGTAACTTTTCTAGACTTTATTTGGAGAACTTGTTCTTTGGCAAGAGCTCTGAACATGGGTTTATTGTTATGTAAGACTTCATGGTTTAACAAGTTTTGTTAAAAGCAGAAATAAAATTGGGGGGGCTCTGTAAGAAGTGTGAAACGTATTTTGGAAGTGACTTGCAGAGAAATATTCTAGCAGTCTAATGATGTCAAAATCTCAATTTAACTGAAATAGGATGCTTTCTCAAGACAATACACGTAGACTTTTCAGAATAGGGAAAATACTTTGGGAAGGAGGAGATTTTTAACTTTTTTCTAGGCAAAGCAATATACTTCCTAGAGTGGATATATTGACCTCACAACTCTATAAACTAGAAGAGTTACGAATGAGAACAATATGTCCTGGTATACGCAATTTTTTTAACTTCACATACAACTGTAGCCATCATAGGATTGCTGTACTGTTTGAATAATGTTAAAATGGCATAGTTAAAAGGCACAAATTTTGGGCATAGACACAGAGCATGAATTCATGAAGTTTTTCAAGCAAGAAGTGGCTGAATGTATTGGACTTGATAAAATGTCTGATAGCATTAAATTTTAAAAAGGAAATCTCTCCATGGAAAGGTTTTCATTAAAATAAAATTTCAGGCTCTGTCTCCTAAGACAATCAGAGAACAAACAGTACTGAAATACTGAGATATCTTTTTTACACCAAAAACTATTCATCCAGAAACACTGAATATCTGAATTTAAGCCTTATCATGTTTGTATATACTGACATTGGAACTTACTGTTTTGGGAGGAAGATAAAGACGACACTAACTGCAAATATAAAAAAAAATTCCTAGCCCATCTTGAAATTCCTGGCACGGATGGTAAGTTTAAGGATTTTAGACCTTAACAACGATGGGCTTGTTTAAGCTTTAGCCAGTACCTTCTGTTCAGACTGTGCCTCACTATTTTTACTACTACTTAGAAGTATAGATTCCTGAACTGTGGCTCCTAAACTGTGATATCTGTACCAGTAACCTGATAACAAGCATTAACTGTTCTTGTTGCTGCATCTACTCATGGTGATATTTGAGCAAACTGAGTTTGGGCACCCTTGCCAAAGGCAACCTGTCATAGAAGATGAGCTAAGAGAGTACCAGTGGTATTTTTACTTAGATTTGATCTGCACGTGCTCATCAGCTGTTTATGATCTGATGGTGGAAGCATTTTGCAGTTGTTTTGAATTTGTCTGTACCTCCCCAAGTTTCAGATTTTATTGGTTGTTTTGGTTTTGTTTTGTTTTTTATTTTGAATTCAGGCTGTATTCATTAGAATCAGTATGTTCTGTGTGTCCATATTTCCATGAGCACCACTCGTGCTGTCAAAAAAAGTCAGCTCATCTTGGCAGAAGTTACCTGTTTCAGAGTAAAGCACTACATTTTAGCTGATGCCTCAGGTTTCTGTAAAAAACACCAAGAGATGTTTTTGCATTCTTCTATCTAGCTCTGCACGTAGCCTGCCAGCGGAAACCACTGCTGTCTCATCCATACCCAGGCGTGTTGCTGAGAGTAATGTCCATAATTTTCAAAAAGAAAAATGTACTAACCAAGGGTAGTGTTATTTGTCTGTTACCAATATAGATGTCATAGATGATAAGCCATCTTCTCAGAATATCAAAAAATATTTCCCCGAAGTATGTTGGTCCTCTCTGGGGTTGCGGTTTTGGCTATCTGCTCGCACACTACCACATGTGCATCTAAGAGGATATACAATTTTTCACTGTCCTCATCTGGACAGCGTGTTCCTTATGAGTGTTAATATTATCTCTGTATATTTTGAGTTGCTTGATTTTAAAAATTTAGTTTCAGATGGAAGAAATTAATTCCCCTGAAGTTAGGTTTTTCATTTCAATCAGGCCTAATTGCTTGCTTTCTTTTGAACTAACAAACTTGGGCAAATAGGGAAGAATGTGTTTAATCCAAGCTTTACATGGTGTTTTATATGGTGCTTAAGAGGGGGAGAATAATTTTGGTTGAATATTCAGTCTCTTCTGGATCTGTAAATATATCTGCTCTCACTTAGATCCAAAACTTGCAAGCTCCTTCTAAATTATAGGAATAATTTAATACAATTCTGTAAAAAACAGTCACCAAACTGAAAGACTGTCTGGTTACCTGCATGAGTTTTGAGCCTCATGGAGCTTTCTGTCGACATCAGCTCACCAGATTAAGCCTTTGCCTGAAGTGTGACAGTACTTTTGGTGAGAAGTAAAATGGATTTAAAATAGCGCAGTCAGGTGCCATCAGAAGGAACAGTTTATGCATCTCCTGCCTTATAAGATAAATCAGTTCAGTCAATTGTAAGATGACAAGTTGAGGGTTGTTTTTGCTCTGGGCTAGTAGGAAAGGATGTTTAAATGCTCTGTGGTTTTGGACAATATTAAAAATCCTTAAAATGAAAAACAAACAAAAGCCAAAGTACCAACTCATGTAAGCAAATGAGCTTCCATTGTGCAATAGTTATATTTTATATTCTAGAATTTTACATTTTTACTTTTATTTTAAGCAACTTATTTATTATGTAGTGTCATACATGGTTTTTTTCGTATAAGGCAATGTCAGAAAATCCCATCAGTTCTTGATGGTGATGTACAGGTTTATTTATTGAGGATGGATTTTAAAATTAAACTAATGTTACCTCACTCTCAGGCTTTTGGAACAGTGTCAAAAGACTTTTTTTCATTTTTCTCTTAATTTGCCTGCAGGTCTTGACCTCATGATAATAATTCCTTAACGGGCATTCATAATTATTCGGTTGATATTATCGTACGTTAGACCTGGTTTCACCCTGTCCCTGTGGTTAACCCATTGAAGAGGAATGCGGGATGAGGCTGGTCAGGGTCTAAGCTGTGATCAGAAACAGGAGTCAGCAGGTCGCCTCTTTGGTTCTGCTGTCACCTTCTGCCTCAGTGCTGCATTTTTGATAATATAAAAAGCCGTTTCCTGAAATTCAGGCCCAGTGATGAAGGCTAACATTTCTGATTTTGGCACTTTGGCAAAAACAGTAATTTAACGATGAAATTAGACTTCATAGGCTTTATTTACTTCAACTAGAATGAAATGGCTAGATTAAGGTCCTTTTAACCTCTAAGCTTCTTTTAACTCTACAAATTGTGTCATTTTATTTAAAATATTTCTCTCTGTTGGAAAACTTTTCCTTCGGTTTGACTCTTAAGTTTCTCTTCTGCTTTTACTTTTCTAGCATATCTCCATTTGTAAATTCCATTAAAGAGAATAGACATTTTGTAGCTTTCTTATTTAAAATGTAACTGATATCCTTGAATCTTAAGTTTGTGCAGTGAGCAGAATCTTTCTGTGTACTTCAGGGAGGCCACATAGTTAGCTACAATCCATTTTCCCCTGTATTCTCTGATAAAATGAATTAGGGGGCCCGAGTGTTTGTGTCTGTCTTAGGTGAGAAGGGGAGGGAGGAGGTGGGAGAGTAAAAAGTAAATAGTTTACTTTTTGCCAGTACAGATACTCATTTTGTGCTGGCTGGCTGTGTTTCTGCATGAACAGTAACACGTCACAAGAAAATGAAGGTAAAATTGGGTATGGGTCCTGTTATATTCTGATAAAATCATGACTGTTCTTTCCTAATGCTAAATTTGTTGAATGCCAGCTCGTCCATAACTATAATAAAACCAGCTAATGCATAAATGAATTCTGGCAATTTTAAATAAAATTTTAAAACCTAATATGGCAGGGAAGAATGCTAAGAGGTAACCAAGTGTGTAAACACTAAATGAAGGATTATCCTTATTTGCGAAAAATCCATTCCAGCGAGAAATTGAATTGGGGGCTTCTCTCAAAAAAAAAAAGGGCTACTGTAGCTAGTGAGCCAAATCAGAGCCTGATTTTATTCCCTTTACAGTAATAAGGTTATGTGAGACCCATAAACAATATACAAATGAGAATAAATTTAACTGAGTACTCTCTGTTCCCTCCTCTTTAAAGATTCTCCTCCAAATAGTAAAGTACTGATTATGCCAAAGTTTTAAAACTGGATGTGATCAAGCATATTAGGAGTGATGCACTTCATTTGTTAGAGCATGTTGCATGAACAGCCTCACCTCTTGTCTGGTATTTTTACTTTGCAGCAAGGATTTTCTGTACAAAGTGCATATGAATGGTATATGCATAAAACAACTAACACATACCAAACAGTAGATCTTGTATTTATTACTCTTTCAACTGAAGAAAGAAGATTTTACCTGGTCAGTGAAAACAGCTGGTCCAGAACCTGGTTTTTGTCAGTATTTTAAGTGACATAGAGGTTAATGATAAAGAAAAGATCACAAATCTCCGTGCTATTGATACTGACTTTTAATGGGTCTCAGCAATTTCAGAAACTAGACCTGTAAAGAATATTAAACTGCAACAATCTTGGCACTAGTTTACTGTAAAAAAGATGCATCCCACGTAGAAAACCAATTTGTACTAGACTTACCTGTCTGTGTGTACTTTAATTATATATAAACGTTCTCCAATTATACAGTGTGCATAAATCCAAAAGCGGCTGGTGAAAGGTAAGACAGTATATTAACTTCTGGGACAGGCTCTTTTTAATAAGTAGACCCTAACCTTCCTGTACTGTGAGAAATTTGAACTATCTCAGTTTACAAAGTGCTCCCCCAAATGCAGTGTCTCATGCAAAAAATACAAGTGTTGTAGCAACTGACATAGAACACAAAACAAAAAAAAAGAGAAAAGGGAGAAAGAGAAGGAGAAAAACATATGGATCTGCTCCTTTTCAAATGCAGATTGTTGAGGCTGGAAGTCTACCACTTAGTCACTGTGTTCCTCGTTGGACCATATGGTTGCAAAATCTAGTGGAGTGATAGAAAAACCCTAGTTCTCCTCCTGAAAACAAAATACCATAGAATAAAGTGGAAAAAGGAGAGGATTTAATTTATTAATTCTTGCTGTTATGCAATTTTTAATATGTTTTATTTTCAATGGCTTTGATATTTGATGGAATCTATATATATCTATTGGTATTTAACTTGGTTACCGTCTTTGTCCTTGAAATATATAGGATGAAATCTCTAAGTATGCCCCCAAAACTTAAGATGAAATTACAAGGATTTTTCTACCTAGTTCCAGTACTCTTATAGGTGTACTTCATACACAGCTAAAACTCAGCAGAATGCAACACACCTATTAACAAGGTATCTCATATTTGTGCAAAACTTGGAAGCACACAGATGGAAAAAGAAGTTATTTTGTGGTCCATTACAACCTTATGTCAACTCAACTATTGATGAATTTACTGGTAATCTGTCTCCATATGAAATGAAAAAGGTCAAGACCATCTATAACGACTCCTTGGTTATCCTCCTGCTCTTACTTTGCAAACAAGACTGAAGAGGAGGGATAGTGCAGACACAGATGAGGACTCTTTTGAGGGGGGTCTTCAGTGT
>VYZM01010474.1:0-15278 GCA_013398915.1 Dromas ardeola
TTCATTTAGGAATGTCTCCACAACATACCGCTTGGCCATTCTGTTGCTCCTGTAGAATAGCTCCTTAAATGTATATCTGCTTTGCAGTCGGGGCATTTAAAACAACAACAAAAAAATCCAACCCCCAAACAAACAAAACCCCAAACACCCAAAGAAACAAAAAACCAAACACACAAAAAGTCAAAACCAACAAGCTAAACACACACCCCGGCCAACAGACTGCGGTTTTAAGGGATGCTGCTCATTGGAGTTTGCTATGTGTTTGGGAAGATCAGGTTGACAATCTCCAATAGCACGTATGCGAGGATTTCCACAGCAAGAATTTCACATCGTGCGTTCTGTATCTATACCATTACTGCCGTGTCTGAGCCACCGATTATTCAGGTAACGTAAACACAGCAGCGTGTTTCCCTGCATGGTTATTATTGCTGTAGGTAGCGCTTGCTGAGTATCCGTGCTCACAGTGCGCCTCATCGGGATTCTCCTCTTACTCGTGGGACATCTAGTGGCAGAAAGGAGATAAAAATAGGGCACTGAAACCTTATTTTTGTCTGCACGTTGATTTACAAGGTTGAAAGAATTGCGTGGGTTTTAAATGTTGATATTTGAAAACAGTTTTGGCTCTTAGTCACAAAAGCCATTTGTGTGGAATCAGCGAGGACAAACTGCAGCTTGCCTTTGTTAGTGCTGCTCTATTGAGAAATAGCTTCAAGACTTGCTGAAACAGTTTTACTGGACTAAGTTTTTTCTTTGTTCCAGCTTAGCTCTGTCACATTTATGACACCCAGCTGCTCCTTCCAGAAGCTATTTATACCTTTTATTTTACGTTGGTGGGGTTTGTCTCTCTGGTGTATCCTACTGTTGGCCATGAGGGTCTAAGAGCGGATGTGGGGCTCCTCAGCAGCCTGAGCAGACTGTGTGTGACTGCGTGGCTGTAAGCGTTGTGGGAATGCAGGTGAGGAGCAAGGCGAGGGGCAGGAAAAGCTCTTTTGTTCACAAGCCTCGCTATACCTGCGGAATATTCAATGTATTGCAGGATAGCCTCTGCTGGAAATACTCTGCAGAAAGAAGCCCAGGCTTTTAATGGGTATGACATGAGGTGGGACGGCTCCCTTTTCTCTTCTGTTTTCTCTCTCCAGGCCTGGGAGAGGTGTAGTGCAGGCCAAATAATGGACACAAGAGGTGTCTTCTAAAAGGCAGCAGCCCTGGGTTCTGCACGGCAGTGAGCTTGCACAGCAAGAAGTTTCCTGGGCATCGTTCGGCTGCTCCACTTCTTTCTAATGGCTCTGTAAGAATAATTGTGGAAACAGTGGAATGTTCTTCCTCTTTTTTTTTTTCTTTTTTTTTCCTTTTTTTCTTTCTTAACTCTTTACCCTTCTTAGCAAAGCTCATGCAAACCATCTTCTTTGATGGAGTTGAAAGGGCTAATCTGAACTTCCGTAATAGCCTTGGATCTTTCATAGCAGAATCAGATCTGTAGAATAATATAACTGCCTTTAAATCTCTGCTTTAATGGTGTGGGTTTTATCACCTTTCTAGTACATGACCTGTTTGAGGGTTTTTTCTTTTTTTCCATTATCTTCTGTAGCCTTAAGGGCACAGAATCCATTTAGAAAGCAAATTGATATTCCTCTGACCGTAAGTTTTGGGGCTTTATGTAACAGGGCCCTAATAGAAAGATTAGCTGAAAATTCTCTGAGCATTTTTGTGCTCTATCAGTAGGTCTCTGCACTTCAAATTCTGAAGAAGGTCACGACTCTTCCCCTTGCAACCAGCACATGCCACATGACACCACTGAATGTGGGCTGGTGTGCATGCAGATGCTAGGCAGCCTCTTCGGAGAGGTGGAAGATCTGGGAGCCCAGTGACGCTCTCTTGTGGTTTAACCCCAGTAGGCATCTTAGCACCGCACAGACACACGGTCCCTCTCTCCCCCAGCAGGATGGGGAACAAAATAGGAAGAGAAGATTCCCTTTCTTTTTCTTGACTGATCATGATGCTACATGGCATGGGCGGTCCCTTTGGGTAGTTCAGGTCAGTTGTCCTGGTTGTGTCCCCTCCCAGTTTATTGTGCATATCCAACCTACTCATTGAGTTGGAAAAAGAGAAAGCCTTGATGCTGTGCAAGCGCTGCTCAGCAATATCCAAAACACCGGTGTGTTGTCAACACTGATATAGTCACAAATTCAGAAGACAGCACCATACGGGCTGCTATGAAGGAAATTAACTCCCTCCCAGTCAGCCCCAGCGCAGGCTCTGAGGTGATCCAGCCACTCCAGCTCACTCAGCAGAGCTAGTCTCACTTGGTTGCTAACCTGTGCAGGAACAAGGTGGAAGGTGCTGGAGCCATGCAAGGCAGGATGTCCATGTGTGAAGCTGTCTGTCTCTAGCTTGATAATCAAAGGTATTTGCCATCCAAGAGAAGTTGGGGCAATAGTTAGGTCCATTCTTGTTACTCTTTTCCAGTTCTGTAAGAGTGGACTTTGAGAAAGCAATTGCAGGACATGAGCAGAGGTTGTCTGAGGGGACAGGGAGGGAACTGCATGTAGGAAAGAGGTGGCACCTGGGAGGCGGCGGGCTCGTAGGAGCAGGATGGCTGAGCTCTGGTGGGAGCAGTGCCAGGCAATAGTACCTCACTAGGTGTCTTCCTGGTCTGTGCAGTTTGGTGATCCGTGCTCAGATGGGGAACAACATGGGGAATGGCAGCTTTTTTCATCCTGGTGGTAAAATGTTCACTTGCAGTTGGTCTAACCGGTGGTGGTGGAAAGGTGTGTGTGCATCATGCTGTCTCTGGGTGGCCCGGATCTGGTGCAGCACAACTGTGCTCCATGACTGGCTGGCAAGCTTGTGTGCCCTCTCTTGTGAGATGTGAGCTCCAAACTGCAAGGCTGTGACGCACCCTACAAATCATTTGCTGTTATTTCCAGATGGTGTGAAGTTCTATAGACACTGCTTGGGTGCCCAAGGAGTGGGGGAATTTTCTGTGTGTTGTTCTGAACCTTTACAGTCCCTTACCAGGACAGATGGACTCGAATTCAGATTTGTCACATACAAACATAAACCATACAGTTCTGTCCCATCTTCTGACAAACAGAGGGAACGCTTTTCATGGAGACCCCTTTGGACCAAGTATTTGTTCCCTTTGTAAATGGAATGTTGCTTCTGTGTTATCCCTAGTAAAACTAGGATAAAAGACAACTTTCTGTCTACACAGAGGGGTTGGCTTGTCTTCTGCTTTCATATTTCAGAGGCAATTGCCTGGATAAAGTAGCATCCCTCTTCCACAGACCTCCATGGACTTCTCTACAAAAGTATTTGCTAGGAGTCTCTTGTAGATCTCTATAGGTGCCAGGTTGTCCATCCTTCAGTAGCCATCTTTCTATAGAGAGGGAATCTTCTGCAGTCTGTCAGGTTGCACTTTTTCCTGTTCTTGAAGCTTTCAGGCCTTCTCCTTGTACTTTCCCTAGGCTGTTCTTTCTTTTTGAAAGTCCATCAAAAGGCTTCATCAGACTGCTCCTTGGTGCCTTTCAGATCCTTCTTATAGTCTTTTGCTCTTCGCTTGTGAGATCATGGCCATTCAAAGTGAGTTTGGACTCAAGTTGTCATGCAGAAACTATCTTCAGCTCTCTTTTTTTGCGCTTAGATATTCCCTTCCCCTCAGTAGTTTATCATTCTGAGTTGATGCACTCCCCATTATGATGGTGCACAATAACTGGTAGCAGTGGATGGTGGGTTCAGGTTCTGCAGGTGACTCTGGTATGGCACATCTCTGGTAGTTAAAATGCCAAAGTTTAAGATGTGTTGCGCCCTTCTGAACATCCTCCCATTGTCAATGTGCTGATGTCCAGGAACATCTGTAAGTCTGCATGTTGTATTCCCCAGACCTGGTGGCTGTTCTGTATTTTAAGACTGTGCAAACTATAGTTATGAAGCCTTGTTTGAAAATGAGTTCTGGATGCGTATGTATTGGGGAAAGCCTGTATGAGTGACATAATAATGTCAATGGTGGTTTTTGAGAGGGGAACCTTAGGAGCTTACCAGGACTAGTTATGCATATTTCTGCTAGCAGCATCTCCTTGCCATCTGACAGCATTCAGTATGAAGTCGCATTTGAAGTGCGGTTCTGACTAGCAGCTCTTGTTTGGTCTGCTGAATCTTCTTCGAAAATGGAGTCTAGTCCCATGAAACCTTAAGCACCCTCCTCATGTTGCTAGTGTGTCACTGTCACTTATGCAGCTGATTTGCTTGTGCCTCGGGTTTGTGCGAGACTGTTGAAGGTACACAGAGGAGAAAGCACTGTGACAGAGGCTGCAATGGACTCATGGGGTGTTTTGTTGCTGGATTAGAGGTATCACTAATAACTGAAGTGACTTCCTAGGGTAAGAGTGGTAGCTGAGCTGACTTGCAAGTTTTTTTTATTCATATGCCTGATCTTGGTTGTGTTACAAAACTCAGGCAAGTGTTTTTGAACAACAACTTCCATGGTTGAGTTCTTAAATTTTGTCATATTAACTGGACTGGTTTTGCCAATTGTCCACACGACAGGTCATATCACACAAAAATAACTACAATCCAGGGTAAGTAGGTAACTTGTCTTTACACAACTCTGGCAACTGGTGGAGACAAGTGTGTATCTACCGTGAGGCTATTGCATGCACGAGCATGCTAAGGGCTGGCTCAAGAAACCTCTGGTCTAGAGAACAGAAGGAGTTAATGCAATAACATACATTTATTTTGGCTGTAAGAATGGTGCTGTTGGGAATCTGGTCAGACTTACAGTTCTGATGCCTGGGACAAGTCTGTAGAGCAGCTTATGGGCTCCCTGAGAGAAGGAACCAGCCTTTCTGGCCCTGGAAATCCAAACTCCTATGAAGAGAAATGCCTGCCTCTCCCATTTCTCTTCTGCCGGGGTGTCTCTTTTCCCCACATTCATGCCGATTCAGCCCCATGATATGTACGCTTGTTCCTGGTTTTCCTCCATTGCCCCTAAAATTGTGACAATTAGGTATTAGAAAGGGAATTTCCATGACTGACAGCAGGAGAAGCAGTACCACAAGGAAGAGGGATGTTGGAGCTGACTGCTGGGAAGGGAGCAGAGTGGCATGTATGGAGTGGATTTGGATAACAAAAAAGGTCAGCAGAGCTGCTGCTGTGCTGAAAACTTGCTTTAGAGATGGACTTGATTTTCAGATACCAAGTGTTAAGCTGGTCCTTTCACCATTTAACCTCACCTTCCATGTGATGGAAAATTACTGCCCTCATGTTCTCTCTTTGTGCTGTTGTAATACTAAATACTCTCAGAGAGATGCTTATCCATGCTGTTAATGTGTAGTAATGGGATTGCTATTTTAAAAATCAATACAAATATCACACTAGAAAAGAAGGGTTTATGGATTAGTCTGTCAAGAGCTGTTTTAATAGATCTGTCTGACATTTGAGACACTTTCCCCAAAAGTACTCTTTCAGTTTCAAATTACTTTTTAAATGTTGCTGGTTGCAGATTCCAGGCTAGCTAATACAAGTTGTTAGAGTGAAAACCTTTCTCTGCAGTTTCAGAGAAGCTGGAAATCATAAACGTTTTCATTATTTTTTCAATTGATCAAGAACATATCCTCTCACAAATTAGGGAGCGGCAGCTCCAAACACATGCTTTATTTTTGTGGTTTCAGCCATCTGCTGGAGTGGAGAAGCTGGAGAGTTGAAGACGATGTGAAAGTTTGGAACGAGTCTTTCTAATACTGCCACTTGCAGTGTGAAAAGCTGAATGATGCTGATTTGATTGAGACTCTTTTTGAGATGCAAAAAATTGCTAGCAGATGGTATATGCATTTATAATTGGGTATCTGAAGTCACTTTAATAATCTTTTTATGCTTTAACAGTATTTCTACCCTTCTAATTTCCTTCCTTCCACAGCTCTGTGTGGAATGTCTCAATGATCCTTGTCTGTTAGTGTACTCATAGCCTTTCGTCTTCTATGATTCCCAAAGGCCTATTAATTACCAATAATTGCAGTCATTCATCAAATTCAGGGCCATGTCTCTGGGGTGTGTACGTTCTGCTGAGAGTCTGGGACCAAAAAATGTTACCAGTGCCAATAGCTTGAAGACTTGCAAATCTTTGAAAAATTCCTGCTATTATAGCTCGCTCCAAGACTTAGCTCAGAGAAGTACAAGAGTTCGTACCTGCAAGAGTTTGATTCAGGGGTATGTTTGACTTGGCTCCATCTTAACATCTGCTGCAGTTTCCACTTTGTAAAGGGGTGAGGAACGAAGATCTAGTGCAATTACTCCCTTCCCTGTAGAGCCCACAGCATCAGTGGTGAGCGAGTAGATAATTGGAGGGAAGGAGGAAGGGAAGGTAATAGACATTCACTGCTGCAGCTGGGTGGTTCTTCGCTCCTTTGGAGATTCTCCATTGTGAGACTGGACAGAAGGTTTTGCTTGCTTATGGTCACCTTTGTCCTGTCGCAGGTAGAAATAAGTTTCACTGGGGACTGCTGAGCTTGTTAGTGCCTTGGTGGATCAGGACACTCCAGTGAGAGACTGGGTGGTTGCTGCACGTCGATACAGCTAGCAGATTTTGTAATAGTCTGTTACCTTTGGAGGTTGAATAAATGGAGCCATCCTGATGGTTTATGTGCTCAGATTATTTTTATCTATGCAACGTATCAGAATGTTTTATCCTTAATTCTGCATTTTGCGGAGGGTTGCTATAAAGCTCTGTTTGCCATAGAGTCTGTGAGGAATGGCCACCTGATCTAAGCTTTCCCAAATAATCTATAATGCCCAATTACGTGCTTTATCTTTAAAAAGTTTTCATAGCACACGGGTCTCAGCATGAACCAGGCAAAGACTCCACAACAATTTTGAGGTCCTCAGACTGTCATCAATGTAGAACTGGATGGTCAAACTTTGTGTAGTGGTGGTGAGAATGACAAAGATGGGGTGTTTGGTGGTAATTGCAGCGAAACAGCCACAGAATAGATTTGGCCTTAAGTGTCCTCAGGGCAATGGGAGTGTGAGACATCTGGGTGTAATGGCAGGAATCCATTGAACCTTGGAAAATTTTGCAATCTTTGAAAGATTTGCAATTGTAAAAAGGGTGCATTTTAATACCCTTATTCAGAAATAGTTGTATAATATTAGTTCAGAACCCATATTATGTAATTTCACAGTTCTTGATATTTGCTATCAAGGAATTAGGATTTCTATCAAGGATTTAGGAATCGCAGCTATTTCTGCAGAATTTGGTAAACACCCATTTAAAATATCTCTCTGGCTTAAAGACCCCAGAGAACTTCAGCCTTGTCCTATCTACATTTAAAAGTATTTTTTAGTTCACAGACTTACAGTAGGGTTTAATGGCCTGGAAGGTAACTGAATCAAATGGTTTATTCACCTACAGGCCAAGTGTGCCCTCAGGCAGACCAAGGACGGGCCTAAAGGTCTAAATGCTTGGTACTTCAAGCAGGGAGGTTAATCCCAGCAAACTTCTGTCCCCTGTGTTTCGGTTTTAGTCATTGCCGGTTCCTCTCTGCCGGTTTTCTGACTCTCCTCACTCACACTGGTCCCCCCCAGTAGCTGGTCTTTGGGACATGCGTCATTCCTGCTTCACGCTGATCTTGCCGGAGGTGGTGCCTGTGGTTTCGGGCCAGCCCATCACTTAGTGGGACTGGGGTGGTTAGTCTCTTGTCATTGACTCCACAGTGATTTTGTCAGGTCTGTGCATTTTTTCTCAGGTTTCTCCCTTTTTCCCCTTAGTTTGCCCACTTAACAGGGTCCCCAGTCATATAACTCCGCTGGAGCAAACGTTCTCACACTCTCACATGCCCTCATCAATTGGTGTGACTGACCAGGTTGGCTCATTTTTTATTATTTTTTTTTTTTTTACCTTTGCTCATCAACTCTGTCTGTCAGTCCCTCACAGTGCTGCTGGTAATTCTTACCCTCCCTGGTCATTCCGAGTTTAAAGCCCTCTTTACCAAGTCCCCCACCCTGCCTGCAAAATTTTGGAATCACCAATGACTACAGAAGCAGCTCTCCAGAAGCGTAACTACAGACAGGTCATGCACTTCACCTTTGTGCCTGACCTTAGACTTGTGCTGTTCTTGCCCTTGAAGTCTGTCAAAGCCACCCACCTCCCCAGACACCAAGCTCCCTACGGTCTTTGGAAAACAATTAAATGTATAAGTGAGTGGATCAAATTCATGGTTTACTCTAAAATGCTTATCTTTCATTATAATGCTGCATGATGGACATAAAATCAAATTTATAAAGTACGTCTATAAAGAACAGACTTTCTTTCTGTCTAGCACTTAGACTATGTGCTAAGTGTTTTTAAGCACATAGGCTTGACAGCGGCAGCTGATTAATAATTAAAATAATGGTCAATGAAAGAAATATACCTTTGCTAATCTATAATTACTTGGAAGCTTCTTCATGCATTTTCCATGAGAGTCTTTTCCTTGTAAGACTCAAAAAGTATATTTAGTGTTTGTTTGCTTTCAACTATGGTTTTCAGCGGATATTGACCGAAACAGCGTCTTAATCAGTCTGACCTCAGCCTCCAGGGGATTTTTTTTCCATTGACTGTATTTCTTCCTCCTCACTTCTCCCTGCGTGCTGAAATTCTTGTCAGAGCTGCGAGTTCTGTCTATTAATGTTGCCTTTAGTGCTTCTTATTTTAAGAGTCTCTTTAGCTCAAAACTTCTCTGAACGTTCCTGTCTTGGTGGGCAGTTCTTGCTGACTTTGACTGGAGCTAAATTTCTTGGAAGCAGTTTCCTCCCATCCTCCTGCTTATCTCAAACTGACTTTCCAGCAGCAGCTGTGCTGAGAACAAAATACTAAGTAACACAAAGGATTTTAGAGGGCTCAAGGAGTCAGGTCTTCTGTGTCAAGACCACTCAAACTGAAAAACTCAGCCAGGTTTTCCCACCTCAAGCCTGGACTTGGCTTTTTTTTTTTTCAGTGGACTTAGGAAGGGTCCTTCTGTTCTGTTTTTCTTCTCTGCGTTCCCTGCCACCTACTTTTTCATTACTTCCTATTTCAGCACGTTTGATTGAATCCAGCTTTTCTATTGCAAAACATAAAGGTATCCTTGGCCTAATGTTGTTTTCTCTCTGCTGTGCATTTCAGCCTCAGGTTGAGCTTCTTGCTCGCGTTCTCTCTCTGATTACTATTGTAATTGTAGAGCATCTTGGGGCAGGTTACACCTTCCCACAAAATGCCCACCATGGAATTGTGTTATTATACAGAGGAGCTTGAGAAGGATGCGAGTTAGGGTTCCTCCAGACAGTGGCTGAATTGAGAAAAAATGAATAAGAAATATCAGTGTCTTTGGCAGTCCCACTCTTTTACAACAGCTGCATTTGCACCTGGGCTATTTCCAACAGGCACTGCAGACTGGTAAGTGAATTTAGCCTGTGCCCACATCTGTTCTGTGCTGTTAGAGCAATAGTCCAGTACCTTCTGCCAGAAATGCATTTTTCACAAAGCTGGGGCAACCTAAATTTATCACTCTAGCTGACCTGCATGTCCAACCACACTTTCCAGCTGAACAATTCTCCCGGCAATTTTCTTATCTTTCCTCCATGGGATTGATGATCGCTGTCCCTTTTTGTTCCGTGGCAGCAGGAAAACAGAAACAGAAAGCAACAGGAGTTAGACAAGTTATCTCTGGACAAGCTGTCACCTGGTCAGAGGTTGGTAACAGGCAGCACATTCCTAAAAGCTGCCAAGTTTGTACGTAGGTGAGCTAGTGATATGTAATTACCTGACTGGATTCTTTTGGTCCCTTCTCTGGTAAATCCTTTTCTAGATTAATAAAATGTCCTTAGCTGCATCTGGGGGTGAGAGAATCTGTGGGACAAAAAGCTGAATATGTCCACAGTGTTCCCTGGCAGCAAAAGAGGCCAACAATATCCTGGGCTGTATTGGCAAGAATATGGACAGCGGGTCCAGCAAAGGGATCCTTCCTCTCTGTTCAGCATTTTTGAGATCACATCTGGGTGCTCTGTCCAGTTTGAGGCTCATCAGTACAAAAAAGACCTGGATGTACTGAAGTGAGTCAAAGTAGAGGCCACCAAGGTGGCTGGGGCTTGAGCACCTAATGCATGAGCAGAGGTTGAGATGAGAAGGTGCAGGGGGATCTTAATGGTACCTGTAACTGCCTAACATGGGAGTGTGTAGAGAAAATGGCTCCAGACTTCTCCGAGGTGTGCAAGAATAGGGCAATGGACACAAATTGGAACAAAGGAAATTGCAAGTAGATAGTAGGGGGAAAAAAAAATCAGTCAAACAGTAGAAAAAGAGTCTTGAGATGTTGTGAGATTTATGTTCTTTGAGATACTGAGCTACATGCAGTTCAGTTCTGATTTACCTGGACCTCTAGAGGTACCTTCCCAATTATATGATTCTGAATGTGCGCTCACAGCCCAGAAGGCCAACCATATCTGGGGCTGCATCAAAAGAAGCAGGGCCAGCAGAGCGAGGGAGGTGATTTTGTCCCTCTGCTCTGCCCTTGTGAGACCCCACCTGGAGTACTGTGTCCAGCTCTGGAGTCCTCAGCACAAGAAAGACGGGGACCTGTTGGGACAAGTCCAGAGGAGGGACACAAAGATGATGACAGGGCTGGAGCACCTCTCCTGTGAAGACAGGCTGAGAGAGTTGGGGTTGTTCAGCCTGGAGAAGAGAAGGCTCTGGGGACACCTTATAGTGGCCTTCCAGTACTTAAAGGGGCTTATAAGAAAGATGGGGACAACCTTTTTAGTAGGGCCTGTTGTGATAGGTCAATGGTTTTAAACTAAAAGAGGATAGATTTAGAGTAGATAAAAGGAAGAAATTTTCTACACTGAGGGTGGTGAGGCACTGGCCCAGGTTGCCCAGAGAGGTGGTAGATGCCCCATCCCTGGAAACATTCAAGGTCAGGTTGGACAGGGCTCTGAGCAACCTGATCTAGTTGAAGATGTCCCTGCTCATTGCAGGGGGGTTGGACTAGATGGCCTTTAGAGGTCCCTTCCAACCCAACACGTTCTATGATTCTATGATTTCCATGGATTAAAGGCATTTTACCTAAGATATTGTATTTGGATATTTGATGAAGTGTACCTTTTATAGGGGGGACTAATCAAATGCCTGCTGCTGATGCACACTGTTATCTGCGCAGTGGTGTGAAATTTGAATAGTTGTACAACGTTTGCATGTTACACCCAGTTTCCAAAGAATGGAGAGTGAAATAGTCACAAGCATATGTTCATTTTGACTGACTATGATTAGATGAATTTGACAGCATATTTTAGTAATAGGTCTCTGTAAAAACAGATTTAATTCTTCACTGGAGCAGTTTCTTTGGATTAAATTAAAATTTGTGAAAGCTTTTTGTTCAGTGTTACCACTTGTCTTCGTGCCATATAGCTTTGATTTATGTATACAACCTCAGTGCATGCAAAATAGGCATATGCATATTATACATAAAAAAGCCTCAAAATAGAGAACAATATTGTTTAGGATGTCTCAGTTATGAACTTTACAACAGTGAGTGATACCAGTTATTACTAAAGATAATTTTCTGAATCTTGCAACAGCGTTACAATGAGCCTTTAAAAAACTAATGAATTTGATTTTTTTTTTTTTAAACATTCTGGGTATGTTCAAATATACTTTATTATTGCAGTATGTGTGCTTCTTTTTAAAGAAGGTGGTTTTGAGTAAGTTTCCTTTGGATATGAGGGTGAAAAGAATTCATTACTACTTTCAATTTTTTGGTTTTTAGTTTTGAAAGCTTTCATTGCTGACTCCATATCTTAAAGAACTGCTGCGTAAGCGCAGTTGGCTTCCCTGTGGTAGTCATCAACTGGATTATTCTGGATTAATGCACATTTTTATTTTGCTGCTAGTTAAAGTCAAAGAAATTAATGTAGCTCTAGCAAAGCTAAGCTTGTGAGCCTACTGCACTGAAACTGGTGGGAGTGAGCCTTCAACTGACTAGTGTTTTTGAGGTTAGGGGCTTGCTCGTTGGTTTGGTGTGGGATTTTTTTGTGGTGTTTTTTTTTTTTTTTTAGCTGATCTAAAGTGTATTAAACTCTTCCTCTCCTCTTCTCTTCTCCCTCTCCTCTCCTCTCTTCTCACTTTTGAAGATTGATGAACACTTTCTCAGAACATTTCCATCAAATTAAGTGCATAAAAGCCTGAGGTGCACCATTGCTAGTCACTCTATAAACCTTCATAAGCTGAAAATTACATAATTATTTTTGGTGGATTTCTTTTATTTTTAAGGCTTTTACAGAAAGAATCTGACAGTGTTCTGTTCATATCTATTAATATTTCACACCAAAATGCACTTTTAAAGCTTTCTGGGCTAACATGCATATCAGAATGATTTCACCCATTGTTCTCCAAATGCAATGCACTCTCACTCTTAAAGTAAATACAAGTGTCTGCATTTAGGAATCTAAATTGTTAAAAAGGATTTTAAATGCTTGTCAAACAGCAGGATAGCTAATAAGAGAGAGTAGGACCACAGCTTTCTGCTGTCGTAACCCAGCTGTCAAGGTCCCATAACATCAGGTCTGCGAATCTTTGCAAAGTCACGCTTACATTTGTGTAGGAGACTGTCCTCCTTAAGTGAGACTAACCGGACACTCAGATCAATAACAGGGACTTCTAATAGGTTTGGACTCTGTCAATAATACCTTTTTGAATGGGTCGAATATCTATAATTGCCAAAATATTGCCATTTTGCACTAGGTTATGTTCTCTTTAGTGTGTCATTGTAGACTTGATAGAATGTTCTGTTACATACCTTGGAAAAGCGAATGGCTAGAAAACCCAAAATTGCTTTCAGTAATTAATATTGAATCCTTATGACTTGAGCAGCCAGCCGGAAATACGCCATTCTACAAGGTTTTCCATTCAAAATGAGTACGAATCACTGGAGCTGGGTATCTTTTATGAAGCTTTGTTTCTCTCCAGCAGTGCACCTGCTTTCCTCAATATGGGAAGAAATGAGTAATCAGAAAGTGTTGCCTGTTCACAGAGCCAGGCCTCTTGGGCAGTTTTCTCTGCAGAAAAGTGCTCTTTAGGCTTTCGCAAGATCCTTAAAGACCCAAACCCCAAAGAAGCTCTGCTATCTCTGTTTTTATTGCCAAAGTTGTACTGTAATGGGACTTATCACACCTATGCTTCAGGTAGGACTCTGGTATAGTTTGAATAGTTTCACTGACCTTTCTTGGAATGAAGAATACCTTCTGCAGATGCTCATTTTACTGAGCTTTACTATAGCCCAGAAGTTAAGCCAACAATTTGTCTGTATTATCTGAAAGGGAAGAGGCTTACTGTAGGGGTTGGTAGGTGCATCCCAGTGGTCCGCACCCACCGAAGTAGGAGTCAGATCTCTTTCTCTTTGCTACAAAAAGAAGGGGAGGGGGAAGTCTGTCCTTGTCCTGTTGATTGATTTGTAGAGTTTCCTCTGCTTTATCTCAATGCTTTTGTGGGGTGCCTGTTGCTAGAGTATTGACCTGCCATCCACGTAGCAGCTTCAGATGTTTTCTTTAGCCAGAGTTGGGAGATGGTTAAAGACACAAACAGGGAACTTCTCACCTTTGCTGAGAATATCTGGGCATTTAAGGAGGTAGAGAGGTAGAGGTTAAGTGAGGTAGAGAGACAAAGGGCGTGGAGTTGAAATGGCAGATAATTATCTTTATTTCTTCCCAGGTTTGTTGTGCTCATGCTAATTACCATCAAGGTGCTTTTGAGGATGAGAAGTGCTAAAGTATTATCTCATAGTTAACATTTTTTCATTGCTTCCCCCCTCCTCTTCTAACACTGTTGAGAAATGCAGTATCTGAGCTGGAAACATGATGAAACAGTTTTGTTCTCCCCAGTGGTTATGAATCCAAAATCACAACATAAAAAGGGTAAGAAGCCACACCAGCTGTTACCCCTGCTCAAGGTGAGTTTCTGCAGTTTGGATAAAAAGGGGAAGAGTGGGTTGTTATAGCAATAAAAGGGGGTACACAAACAAAAAAAGGGGTACATACCCCCCCAGTAAAAGGGGGTAAAAGAAGGCAGGTCATACACAGTAAATGAGCTTCTGTCTGCAACTGCACCAGCATCTGTTTCCTGCTCAGGAACAGTGTTAACAGCTTATAGCCAAAGCAAAATAAATCCAGAGGGATTTCTGTGATAGAAACGTTTTTTGTGAATTTCCATGTAACACGTCGTTTTAGCATCCATATTTAGTAAGAATCCTGGCTGTTCGATGACAGTATTTGACATTTTGTTCTCTCTGGTGATCCATGAGGACAGTTTAGATTAGGGAAGGATGGTGATTAGCACTCAACGGAGTTAAGTATTTCACATTTTTTGCCCATTTGATCCATCAGGTTTTGATAGTGCTGCAAAACCCACCTGCGTTTTTGCTTGAGCTCTTCTCTGAGTTTCAGGTGGGAGCAATTGACCCAAGAATACTTTCACCCATTGAATTCTGTGGTGGCCATGCTGTGAAACCCCATGTAGAAACCTCCAGTAAGATACTATCTTTAAACAGCGTGCTAACAATGTGTGGCTCAAAGCTTATCCAAAACAACCTTGTTTCCAAAAAAGAATTTCATGGCCAGTAGTGGTGATTTTAATGCTGTTGGCCCAGGGCAGTCTAATTGGCATGAAAAACTTTATTCCATCATGTGGTGAAGTGAGACTAGTTAAAAAAACAAACAAACAAAAAAAAACCAAACCAAAAAACACCAAACAAACTTTACAAGAGAATTAATATATTGGTTAACTTCACAGGTGCTCTATCAATTCTGCCTTCACCACTAAAAGCGGTGATAAAACTGGTAATTCAGCAGATTACGATCTGCTGGATCAAGCACTGGCTGGATGGACGGTCCCAAAGAATGGCGGTCAATGGAGTTAAATCCAGCTGGCGGCCGGTCACAAGTGGTGTTCCTCAGGGCTCAGTGTTGGGACCATTTCTGTTTAACGTCTTTATTGATGATCTCGATAAGGACATAGAGTGCATCATCAGTAAGTTTGCAGATGACACCAAGTTAAGCGGGAGCGTTGATCTGCATGAGGACAGGGAGGCTCTACAGAGAGACTTGGATGGATTGGATCGATGGGCTAATGCTAACTGCATGAGCTTCAACAGGGCCAAGTGCCAGGTTTTTGCCCTTGGGCCACAACAACCCCATGAGTCGCTACAGGCTGGGGGCAGTGTGGCTGGAGAGCTGCCTGGCAGAAAAGGACCTGGGGGTTCTCATTGACAAGCGGCTGAATA
>VYZM01010474.1:15420-42901 GCA_013398915.1 Dromas ardeola
CTGGTGAAGGGCCTGGAGAATAAATCTTATGAAGAGCGATTGAGGGAGCTGGGACTGTTTAGTTTGAGGAAGAGGAGGCTGAGGGGACACCTCATCCCTCCCTACAACTACTTGAAAGGACCTTGTAGAGAGGTTGGTGCTGGTCTCTTCTCACAGGTAATTAGCGATAGAACAAGAGGGAATGGCTTCAAGCGGCAATAGGGTAGGTTTAGACCGGACATTAGGAAAAAATTCCTCCCAGAAGGAGTGGTCAGACACTGGAACAGGCTGCCCAGGGAGGTGGTGGAGTCCCCATCCCTGAATGTGTTGAAGAGTCGTTTAGCTGTGGTGTTGGGGGATGTGGTGTAGGGGAGACCTTTGCAGAGTGGGGTTGGTGGTTGGACTTGATGATCCCAAGGGTCTTTTCCAACCTGAGTGATTCTATGATTCTAAAAAGCCCCTCTCTTAAGCTCTCATAAGTCCTGGAATAGAAAGTGATTTACTGCCAGGCACTGAAATGAACCCTTAGTACCTGGGTTTCTCCACAGCGGATGCTGTAGGGTTCAGAAAATTCCTGTAGCTCTTCAGGCACTATTTGCCTTAAATCTGCTCTCTTGCATTTTACTTTATTTTTTTAAAGGCTCATAAGGTTCATTCATGTGCAGAAGGATCTTTCTTCCTTACAGTCTCTTCTCTGCTCTCAGTACAATGGAAAATGTTTTCATATCTTTGTGAATTTGCACTTCTTAGTAATACAGGTGTTTGCTGTATTTTGATTCCTGCCTAGATAATGACATTGCTGGTCTGAATGCTGATCCTGAGCATGAAGGCTCTTAATTCACTGATCGTAGAAACATAGTTCTTTGGCCAGAATCTGAAAAAGAATCCATAGTAACACCTATGGTTCACAAATACCTCGATTTAATCCAAAACTGGCGTTACAGACTTTCTATGAACTAGTTAAGACAGCAAATTCTGTGGAGTTTGACAAATTCTCACTCAAATCTCGCTGGTGGAGAAGCTCACGGGCTGAGTTTTTTTGGTGGTTATCCAGTTATATGTCCTAGCCTGCAGACTGCATGCTGGGAACAGATTCCTCTGTGCATCATTCCCTCTATTTGGCTTCCAAGGAGAGAAAAGACTGGTGCTGGGTGAGCGGAGAGAGCCCGGTGTATGTCGGCAGGTTCTTTGGTCTGGATGCTCTTGGATCACACTTCAGATGCACTTGCAGAGTCTGGACACGCTCCTGATTACAGCACTGTGAGCTTTTGACCACCAACAGAAACTCAAAACACTTCAGCTTGTTTTTAATGATTGCGTTTTCAATGGCAGATCTTTAATTACAACGCTTCCTTGTTTTGTCTTGAGCCTTTTGAACAGTATGGCCTTTACTTTTTCCCTTTTCTGCTCTTGGATTGCTTATGGATGCAGAGCTGGATGCATTTTCTCCTCCCATGCTCATTCTCTGCAGTGCAAAGTGAAATAGGATTGTGGGGCAGTGCTTGAGCTGGTGGGGTGGTGACACCTGTCCAGAGTGAGTGATGAGACGGATGGAGAAGGTTCTCCGGCAGTACACCAGATAGCTCTGGTTTCTGCAAGGAGGGTGGACTGGGAACAATCTGGATCTCCAGGGAGTCGTCATGAATATCACAGCAATAGAAATGACGCTTACCAAAGGGAATAGCTTTAAGTGAAAGGCAGAAACCAGACTGCGTTACACCAATGAGTGTCTGACAAAAAATTAAGGAATTGCTGAGTCAAAATATCAGTTGTAAAATCTTCTGTTGTGCTCACCAGTGCGTCAACAACCTTGTAGTAAGTTAGATTAATAGGTGTTGATTTTAGAACTATTTCATTATCTTTTGATACATTAGAAACGAATTACTTATTCCCACAGGCATTTTCTTGTACTTCTGGCTTTTTAATGGTGCCGTTGATTGCGTAAATTCAGCTGCAGTATTGTTACCGGTTTCTACAGTACATTGGCAGCAGGTGGGAGAGAAGCGTTGCCGTTCTCTTACAAATAGCCTGCGACTGTTACTTCCTGTGTCCTGCTGCAATTATTCCTGCCTTCATTATGGGTGAATAATCCTGCTGTTGCTCGCTCCTGTGCGTTCTCTCTTCCTGTGTGCCCTCCCTTAAAAGGAAAGCATGACACAGAGAAAAAAGGTGGGGCTTTGCCAGCTGAAGTATATCAAAACCTTCCTCTTTGAGTAATGATTTCAGTAGGACTGCTGGGGCACATCCTAGAGACCTTGGTAAGTGCTCCACAGTGGTAGGTGATTAGGCATTGGCTTTACTGTACTTAAGAGTGTATACTTTTAATATGCTGAAATTGTATCTGAAGTTTGGCAACATCCTTTTCTTTTTGGAAGCTTTCACATAAAACCATTTGCTGTAATTATGTTAATGCAAATAGTGGTTAGATTTATCTGAAACCTTTCTGAAAATGGACGCTAGTCTTGATTTTCAGTTGCAGACGAGTTTTTAAAAGCCTATTTATTAAAGCGTCTTTAGAACTACTTATTTTTTGTCCCTTTTTTTTTTTAATTAGTCACTTCTAGACTGAAGATTTCCTTGGAATATGGTCCTTCAAGTGCTGTGGAAGTCATAGTAATAGTCTTATATTTAGAGGATTATTTGGTGTTTATCTAATGGTTATTACTCTCAAAATGTATTAGTTTAAGAAGGTTATGCTTTTTAGTCTGTGCTTTAAAAATGTCTTCCTATATATTTAATCAGTTGGAAATGTGATGGAAAATGAACTGCGTTTGCATGTTACGTAGACTGGAGCTGTCTCACATCTTTTAAAGTACGTACCATTGCTGTTATTTCTAACACTCGTGGAGTTAATGAGCTTCACTCACAAATATCAGCTAAACACTGAGGTACCGACACAGCTTTTCAAAAGCTAAATTTAAAGATAAGTCCAGGGTTTTCAGGGTTCCTTTGTGCTCTCGCTGACTTTTTTCAGTCTGTTTGCAGCATGTTCATTTTTATCAATTATTTACAATTGCAGTGAGACAAACTTGAAATCCTTTAGTTTGTTGAATGAATAATTTAATGCCCTTGTTTCCTTTTAATCTTCTCTCTGTACGGCTATGTCCATAGTCACTTTTCCGGTGTTAACTTACTAAACAAATCAACAAGTGAAGCTGCCAATAAATACGTTGCATAGATCCAGACCAAAATGTACTTCCCCCGTGGAACTTTTATCTTGAATTACAGCTTTAAAAACATCTTTACACCAAACATCAATCGCATGAAATAAGAATTGCTTACTGGGTTATTAGGAAATACGTCTCCGATGCACAGTTGCCAGTCTTACTCAGTCAAATAAGTGATGTGGGGGGTGTGTGTGTGTGGTTTTGCTTTATTTTAAACAATGTGGTGTTTTTAGGGACAAACTCTCTTAGTCATCATTGTCTTGATTGTTACCAAAGTTAACACTTCAGAAGAGAAGGATGATTGCTTTGTGGCTGTAGCCATCCAAATTCCTCTGGCAGCGTGTCTTTGTGGAAGAGGAACTGCTAGAGCTTTGATAGTTGCTTCTCTGCTTCTAGCTCATGCGTGGAAACCATCGTTGCACTGGGTAAAACGTGCAAAGCTTGTGCGCTGTCTGGGGAGGGAAGGAGGAATCGTAAGATGTTCAGGGTGCTGAGTGAAACCTGTCCTAACCCCAACACTAAGGTCAGCTGTCTTCCTATAGCTTGTCCTGTTTGGAAACACAACGTGAGAGCTACCAGTCTTTTGTTGGAGGACCTTTTGTTTACCAGGCCCTTGATCTGCTCTGAAGTCAAGGTCATGCAGGAAAGGGGGCCATTACCTGCAGGACCCTGGACTTGTTTGGAGGGTTTGTGAAAAGCCAGGCTTGGCCCATAGATGGACAACGGATGGTGCCATACTTCGGGAAGGTAAAGTCAGACTATAAAGCCAGAACCACTGTGTTTGGTCTTGCATCTGTCAGTGCATGAGTGATGCTAGGCAAGTCCCTAAATGATCCACAGGTGGTTCCTTGGACCTCACTTAATGGGTACCTAGCAGGAGGCTCTACTGGCCCCGAAATGGGAGCTGAAATGGTCTTGGGAAAGTAATGAGCAGAAATGGTCATTTGACTGCTTTTGGCAAGCTTCTAGTGCTTGGTACTGCTTTAATGGAGCTCTGGGCTATGGTAATCAAGTGCTTCTTCAACAGCCCTTCCCATTCAGCCAGCGGAGATAGGAGGTCGGTGGTGCAGGCACACAGACGACACTCTTGGGGTTCACAAGCACACGCACATTTGCAGATCCTTTGAGCACTGGCATGGCCCCTTGGTCTGCCCGGCACCCCTGACCGGAGAGTTAAGAAATAATTTATTAAGAAGCTAGGAGAGACTGCAGTGATCAGGCGCAGGGCTCAGCCGGATAAGTGCACACACCGGCCCCATTTCACATGCAAAGGGTCCTTTTTACACCCCGTTCAGCCTATTCCTCCTTTGTTCCTCCCCATCTGACTTCCCCTCCTCAGCTGGCAGAGTTCCACCTGCCCTTCTCCCACATCCTTCAGCCTCAGGTTTGCATCCTTATCGGCAGCAAAGTCCCAGTTTGCATGAGATTTCTTGCTAACTTATCAACTACTGTGGCTGACAAGGTGTTTTTTCTTGTCTTTGTCTCCCTGATGTTTGCTTGCCAGGTTTTGAGTCTCTTTCTATGTCCTGCCCATGTCCTTGTCCCTGCCCATGGCAGGGGGGTTGGAACTAGATGGTCTTTAAGGTCCCTTCCAACCCTGACAATTCTATGATTCTGTATTTTGTGTATGACTTCCCCTTTTTCCTTAGTGTATTGCATTTGACAAACCTGCCCCATCAGATAACCTCACTGGAATAAACATTCCCACATTCCACATACCCTTATCAATTAGCGTGGTTGAGAGGTTTGGGTCTCATTGCTCCTTCCCTTACTGCCTGTCAGTCAGGTTTTCCTCTCTATTTGTTTATGGCTTCCTCCTTTTCTTATCCTTTTTTTTGCATGGAAAAGGCCCTTGAGCAGATACCCTTAGAGAAACAGATGCTCTCTCCTTCCACAGACCCTTGCAGTTCCTGCCATGCTTCGCTTCTGGAGATCTGAAGCAGGGCATGACCAGACCAGTGACCTTTTTGGAGGTCAGTTTCTTCTGATGTTTTGTTGTTATGAGCTGTTTTAGTAAGTTTGCTACAAAGTCTTTTCCTGAATCTGGCTCAAAGCTTGCTGGATTTCTATCCTTGCTCTGAAGATGGGAAGTCTTAGAGTTATTAACACAAAGGAGATGAAGAGCTTCAAAGCAGGAGCGTGCTCCGTTTTCTTCTGCAGCTTCTCCTTGAGAAACAGCGTGGCACCTTTCTGCAGTGCTGAAAGAGGAAATAAATTGGTCTGAGACAGATCCACTGTCTGAAACCTTGAACACGTGTGTATAGCCTGACATTTATCTGCAGCTGAAAGAGTTCCATGTGGAAGGCTTGGGACAGCACAACTGGAGCTCTCAGTGGCACGAATTTTGGAAAGTCACTGTTGGATTGGTATTTCGAAGTTGGAATTTGAGGGAGAGATTGTGATAGGAGATGAAGGACTTTTCCCTAGAGTACTTCCTCTCTAGCGAGTTCAGAAGAGATGTGAAGAGATTATACACTGCTGGGTTTCAAAAGAAAGGGTTGGGTTTTGTTGTTGTTCCTCTGGGCTGAGAAACGTGAATCCTTGTGGTGGTGGGGTCTGTGGAAGGTGGTGTGGTGCTTAGAGGCTCAGGTGCTTGTGGAGTCCCTGTGAAATGTAACAAAACGCCCAGACCATGTACCAGGTTTTCAGGTTTGTGCCTGAATTGTGGTATTAAATGATTCTCACGTGGCATGCAAGCTAGCTCAGTGTTGTCTTGGGAGGCCTGAGATGAGATTTTTAACTGTTTGGGTTTATGTTTTGCAGAGGATATATCGCCTTCCTTTCTTCTTTTTCTTGGAGGGATCAATGCGTTTGGAATAGGATCTTCCCTCTGCAATAATAATGCCAGCCCTGTTGGAAACACTGTGCTCTTGGTTGTTCTTGGAGAGATGGGCGTTGCTGTTCCCTCACTAAACATGTTTGTTCCTCCAAGGTTTTGGTGATCACCAGCTTTCCATAGGTACTGGTTCTACGTGGACAAATTAAAACCTGTGCCTGAATTGAGTGCAGGTACCTTTTTAGGCATCCTACTTTCATAAATTAGTGCAGAATTAATGAGACTTAAACAACTTCAAAAGCAGGGGACACCTGCACTGTGCCAGTTACTCGGGTTGCGATATGATGAAATGCGCTTTCCAGCCTTTTGCCTTTTCTTGTGTTTAAATCATTCCTGTTGCACGCAGAAGGCGTGAATGAGACAGAGGGCTTTTTCCACACTCTTCCGTCACCTAACAGCCATAAAAAGAGTGACTGAGATCCCAGGCATGCCGAAGAATTTGGGGGAAGTAGCTGTATAAACAACACTGAGTCAACGATGCTCCCCCTCAACATGAAATGTTTTCCAAAGTATTTTTAAAGTAACTGTGAAGTATAAATAGTATAAATATACATGTTTTTGTGGAAACTTGCCTTTTTTTCCTGCTTTGGGAGTTGCACACATCTTGCTCCTTTGTTCTATTTATGACTACAGCTTCCCACTGCCTGTGCCATTCCTACTTTGTCGAGTGCTCCAAGTAAAATGCTGGGTTTTGGGCCTCAGAAACGATATATTTACACGGGGATGCATCATCAGAGCTGGAGAATGTGTGTTCCTGTGTCTGGGAGCGATGCTTTTTGCCATATAGTGCCAGTATCACCTGAGATGCAAGCCCAGTGGGCAGGGCGAGAGGAAAAGGCAGGAGAGAAGACAGTGTTGGAAGGAGAAGTCGAATTTGAGCTGGCTGCCAGCCTTCCTTTCAGGAAAAGACCAATATTATTTTGCAAAGTAATGTGAAGGGAATTGAAGTATGTGCTCCTAGAATAAATAAATAATTTTTTTTTTTGTGCCTTGGTGCAAATGAAGTGGTGCTCCCTCAAAGACAGTGAGGTCAATACAGGTATCTGCTTTAGAAGGCAACTGAAGCGTGGTTGCTTCCAAGGGTGACTTGTTAACTTTTGGATCCAACAAACTTTAAATCCACTTACTCTTCGGGTGGCACATGTTGACTGTCCTTGTTACAGGAGTGGACAGAGACCTGAGGGATCGGTGTTCAGGTTCTGCATCTACTCTAAGCTTCTGGCATACTGACAGACCAACTTCTTCTTACACTGAAGTTTGTTTTCTCTGTGATTGAAATGTTTCTTCTTAATATCCCCTTTAATTTGTAAATGCACTGGATTAAGGACTGCTTATTGTATATGAACACTGAATAGCACAATAGCACTCCCATCAGAGATGGGAAGGGCAAGAGTTAAGTGAATTGAATGGTAAGGTATGTTCCTTTCTCAAAGCATGTTGACTTGGATTTCTTTTTGGAATGGGGAAAGAAAGAGGAAAGTATCTTTGTGGTATGAAATAAAAGAAAAAAAAAATCTCTGAATGTTAGTTTTGCATTTTAGGAATCAATGCACTTCCTAATTCTTTATGCTGGGTTCAAATAACCTCTCCCTTGCCTTCCTAGGGCAGTAAGTGTCCTTACTGGTTTTTATCTAGTGAAAGAAATGACCATTGCTCCTTCGTCTCCCCCTCTGCCGTGCTCTTTCAGGTTTCCATGGGCACCATGCGACACCGAAGAAATGGCAATTTTGAGAGTTCCAGACTCCTCTGTTCCAGCATGTCTCGCAGCATAGATGTGTCCTCCAGTGATGCCGTGAGTATCTGGTTCATCCTTGATCAGCTTGGGTGTTGTCTTGGGAGTGGGCCCCAGGGGTTATGAATTAGGTCATGTCAGGAGAAGGATGATTGATTTGTCAGTTCTCCTTTAAGGAGAAGTTTCCCTTGAAGCAGAAGCACGGCTTTGTTGACATGGTGAAAATCTAAGGATGTATTGCATTCCTTTTGATCCCTATAACTCTTTATTGTACATTCTTAGTCACTTCTGGTTTTAAATCCTTTTTCACATTTCAGTTAGAGACAAATCCTCTGTCTCTATAAAGAACCCCAGCCTCTTCATGAAAATTGATGGCAAAGGCAGGCAACATATAATTATGCTAAACATCCCTTGAAAAGCCTCAATCTTTTGCTGATCGCCAGGATTGTCTGGCAGATTTCTTGCTTCTGATGGGCTTGCAAGAGGCCTAATGACTAGCTCTTAGGTCTTTAGCAAGTGGTTCCCCTTCCTTTTTATTTTTTTGGTCTTGCATCATTGTGGATTTTACTGGCTAAATACGTTCTCTTCTATTTTCTTTGTTTTGGATATTATAGTTCTTTTAAAAGAATGCTTTTCCACTTGAAGTAACTTCCTCTTGCTGCTTTTTAACTGCAAATGTTCTGTCAAAACAGTAAACCTAACTATAGCTGTATGTCTTCCCTTTTCATCCCAAGCTAAATCTTGGCTTGCAAATCCAAGCTGTGCTTAAATACAAAGAGAAAACCCAAACCTCCGAAACGTTTTTTGCTTTCCTAGCTTGCAGAGGCAGATTAGGAGTGAATTTGCACCTCTCGGATTTTAAAGCTTTGCCTCCACTTGTGGAGTTTCAAGGTTAATATGAGAGTTAATGGTTAAACAAGCTGGGGAGACCTGCCATTCCACTGAGCTCACGTAAAGCATGACTGTAGTTGTTCGGGTCTCCTGCCAGGGTCTTTTTGAGTTGAATTAAAATAGCCCCTACCCAAGAGGACACTAATGGTTTTTGTTTGGGTTTTTTTTTTTTTTCCCCTTGGGAAGGTACAGTGTTTGCCATAGTCTATTAAGCAGCATCTAGACCAGAGTTAGCCACTGTTTGAAAAGTATTGTCAGTGCTGCAAGTTATTTGGAAACATGGCAATGCATGCAAATAGAAATGCGCTGTAGTCTACAGCTAACCCTATCGTGCCACTGAATTCAAGTAACATGTTTTCTATGTGGGTCTTTTGGATTAAAAGCTGAAATTAAAATAGGCTCTTCAGCCAGTCTTAGGATATCAAATCAGTTTTGATGTTCAAGTTTTGGTTTTTTGGTTGTTTTTGTTTGGTTTGGGGTTTTTTTTTGAGGGGAAGGCCATACCTTTTGCCTCTTTAGTATATATTGTGTTTGACAGATATAAAAATACTGTTATCAACATGTATTTTGGAATGCCTATTTGTGATTGTTAGGAGCCTTTTGTGTCCAGTCAAGTCCTGTCAGTGCTTTCTAGTTGCTCCCTACCATCCACTTCGAGAAAGGAGACTTACAAATTTGTACAAGTTTTCTTCGTCTTTAAGCTGACTATGCTGTTACTGAGGTTTGTGCTGTTCTATGAGTTATCAGAAGTAAATGTTTTTTAAATTATTTTCAAGGATTTGGTCAACTTCATCCAAGAAAACTTTAAGAAGAGAGAATGTGTCTTTTTTACAAAAGACACCAAGTCAATGTAAGCAGCCGTTTTTCTTTTCTTTTCCGGGGGGGGGGCTGGGGGCTGAGGGTATTTCTGCCTGCTAAGCCACGGGGCAGGGGTTCAGCGTGGAGCAAACTCTTTTTTGTTTGTTAATAGTCCGAATCTACCAGTGCTACCTCGCCTCAGTCTCGCTTGTACAACTCCTTTCGTTATCGCACCTCGTTTGGCTTCTTTGCATGTGCCTGGGGTGTTCTGCAGTCGTGGCCAAAAAAGCTGGAAGTCTGATGGTCAGGCAGGGGCCTGGAGTGCTTCTCCCGGCTCTAAACCAGTGGTCTTGGAACTATTTTCATTGTACACCCCATCAGTATAAACATTTTGAGCATACCCCCCAACATATGTTTATTTACAAATTATATACATCTACTACTGTACTAATATTGTGTACAAAATTGTGTACACAAAAATAACAATAAAAAAAGATGAGATAAGGATGAAATAAACACTGGTTTTAATTTATTTTAAAGTTTATTTAATGCACCCCCCACTTTGGAGACCACTGCTCTAGACTGTTTCATGTAAAAACTGGAAATATATCAGTTTGAGTTACTCCACAAATAACTTGATGCAAAAGCAGGGGCCTGAGCTTCGTGTTAACTCTCTCAGCAGCTCTGGTAGAGGCCTTTAATACAAGTTCCTTATTTGAAGCATAATTGTGGCAGTGTATACGTGCTTTTAGGGATGCAGTACCAGCGCTGGTATTGGAGTATAACAATGAAAGTAAGTATCAGAGCTTTGCCTAATCTAAATTTTCCTTTTAAACCCAAATCTCAAATTCTATGCACAAGCCTTTACAGCAGAGAGATACAGCCACTAGGTTTAGCTTAGGCTGATGTTCCCTTAAGAAAGGATATTATACTTGCTCCGTATTCAGGCACAAGTACTTATGCAATGTAAGTTTGAAGACTGTAACGTTACTTTTGGTTTTGGGGTTGGGTTTTTTTTTTTGTAATCTCAGGAGAAAAGTGATCAAACTAATGCAGCTGCAGAAGTCCTAATATAGAGCTCTGAGGGCTCTCAGAAACTCCATTCTCCTCTGAAGCTGGGAGGAAAAATGCCTTGGAGAGAGAAAGGGAGGAAAATTAGTCTTATTTCATAGAATCTTACTTAGGGTCCTCTTCTGCCATCTAAAATGAGATGTCTGGCAAAGGACCAACAAAGGATGAAGAGCTGGTTCTTATTGGCTTCTCTTCCCACAAGCCCACTGGGAAAGGATTGCACATCATACTTTACAACTTGCTGGGATTTTTTTGTCTATCTATTTTTAAGGTAAGCTGGTTTTATTTGCAAGCTACAGCGGAGTAGACCATACAAGTTTTCTCTCCTTCAGAGAGGCATGCTGTGACTTACCTTTACAGCAATCTTCAGAGGAGAGCATTACTCCATCTCACGTTTGCAGTCTGCATGCTAACTATAAATACCACTGTAAGCCCACAAACTTCAGCCTTTTGGGCTGATGCATTATTTTCCCCTCTCTATATTCCCAAATCGCACAGTGCTGTTAATAGCGTTGTTCCTCTTGCTTTTTCTCCCCATCTGCTTTTTTTTGTGCTGTTAGCTAGCAAAATTAACATTGTGCAAGTGTTTACCTGGTGTTGCTTGTTACCTTGGACTGTAGGGGGCCACACTTCCTCCCTCCTATTGCTGTTCTCGGTGCTTACTGTACTGGGCTGGCTACAGTTGTCAGTCAACCCTCTCTTTTCATAACCAAGGACCCTTTCTCCCTGCCCTCTGAGGAAGCAGGGATATAGGCTCTGCATAAGATTTCATGGTCTGTGTTGCAGCTTTTCCTGGGAAAAGCTGCAGTTGTGGCATTCCCAACTAGTCCCGCACACCCAAAGTGCAAATTCTTCCTCCCCTTGATGCAGTTTCGGTGTTGGTGAGGAGGGCGTTGGTAGTGACTGCACACCATGCCATGCAGCGGACAGGGGTGGGAGTGGGGGAAGCGTGCTGGGAACGCGGCAAACGGCCTGCAAAGCCTGCTCAGAAACCAGATGTCCGTTCCCTTTTGATGCGATTGTCTTAGGTGTGCTTAGACACCAGTTAGGCCCTGGGTTTGTATGGAAAGTGATTACACTTAGTAATCATCTTAGTGAATCCCTCACATCTGGTTGAGAGCACGAAAAGGGAGAGAAACCATTTGTACACATCAGGTTAGCAGCAGATGGGGTCACTTCTGATGGTGTCTGATGCCAAGTTCTGGTTCATTTTCTTCGTTGCACAGTTACAGGCTTTCAAATTAAGCTGCTGGTGATCTAACTTGGTATGTGATAATGAAGGAGGTCACATAGGTAAGGCCCATCCAGAAGTGTCAAGCTCATCTCTCAGCACAGACTGGTTCCTGAGATATACTCCACTCCATTGGCCAGTGCTAGACAGAAGCAGATTATAGGAGTAGGAAGCATGATTAGGTGCTGGTCTCAGCTAAGAGTTGGTTCCTCTTAGCTGTTAATTTGGCCCTTAGCAAATCCAAGTGGAGTCCCATGCACAACTGGTTCCGTAGCTCCATCTGCTGCTTGGCTTGTTGTGTTTGTACAACCCTGCTCCCAGGCTTCGCACATGATGTGACTGCTGCGGTGGGCATCCTTCATTCTACTGGCTCCAGGCTTGCTGCAAAATAACACTTCTTGGAAACATCCTGACTGAGCAGCAGTTTTGAAGGTGGTTTCATCTGTGAAATAAAACCTGTCTCTTGTTAATATACATATCAGAGCTTTCTTTTCTGTGCTCAGGATGATAACGGTGGGGTTTTGTGCCTATTCACTCTCCTTTCAGGGGCAACTTATGTAAATGTGGATACCCTGAAAATCAACACATAGAGGGCACTCAGATTAATACCAATGAAAAATGGAATTACAAGAAGCACACTAGGGAGCTTCCTACTGATGCCTTTGGGGACATCCAGTTTGAAAACATGGGAAAAAAAGGAAAGGTAAGTGATTGTATTAAGGGTATGCATCAGGCCCCTGTTGGGTGCACCGTATTCAGTCCTGGATACAAGGCCAGTGTAAGCCCCTGGAAAGCAGGGAAGGTGAAGCTAAGGTCGATTTTATTCTAATGGGAGTGGAAGGAGATAGGCTACAAAGGAGAGGAGCTGGTTTCTAAAGTCCTGACAATAGGTAACAAAGAATAATTTCTTCTGTGTCATTTATTTCATAGGCTAATGATGGGAGTGAAAAGATAATACATGTTTCCAGGCATGGCAGAAGAATGGGTGAATGAGGGTGATGCTCAATTATTATTTTTCTTCTTTTCATGTAGCTAGTTTTATTGTAACTGCCCTGTAATACAATTCTGAAGGTCTTGGGCTAGTAGGATATAATTTAAAATAGATCTGTGATGTCTCTCACTGGGACTCTGCACCCCAACTACGTCAGGGTGCAGTTACAGTGGCCGTTCTGTGGTCTATACTGCAATGTGGTTGCATTTTAGTGGTGAACCCAACCTAATAAGCTCAAGTGCCTGAATGATCAAGCTCCTGATAAGCATGCTTTGTTCTTGACTATCTGACTTTAGCACCAAGACAAGGTTGTTTTTTGGAACATTGCTCCTTTCCAGTGTGGACCAACTTATGCCTTAGAAAGAAAACGGTGTGAGGGTGCAACTCTTGAGACAGCAGC
This sequence comes from Dromas ardeola, assembly GCA_013398915.1. NCBI lineage: Eukaryota > Metazoa > Chordata > Aves > Charadriiformes > Dromadidae > Dromas > Dromas ardeola. The sequence continues at coordinate 28,517 of VYZM01010474.1, forward strand.
ATGCGTAACGTGCTTTGCCTTTGAAGGTGCAGCAGGATCCGTGGGGTGATAACCATATCTGTAGGGATGTAAGACCTTCCTTTGGAGGATCTGTGCTCTTCCGTACAGAAGCTGCACATACCTGCTTGCTGCTCCATACAGTCATCACTCATGCTTTGTAATGGCTTTAACGTTGCACAATATGTCATCCAACGCTTGTCTACAGAGCCTGATGACCTGTATTCCCTTCCTCCCTATCTGTTCTACCTGCAAATCATCACGGTCTGTGGATGCACAGTGCTTCTTTCCGTAAAGTCGTATCTTAGGCCTTGGACTGGACACTCTGAAGGATGTTGTGGGATGTTGGAATGGGGCTTGTGTGCCCACACCCTGAAAGAGTAATTTTGTTTGGAAGGGCTCTCCAGAGTTTTCTAGCTAAAACTCTTGCTCAGTGCATATCCACAAAGACCAGCTTGCTCAGGCCCATAGACAATTGAATATTGAGTATTTCCCAGGGTGGAGATCCTACAATGACGGTAAATTCAATGGGGATGCAAGATAACAGTGGAGCTTTAGAGGTTTTATTCTGTTTGTGTTTGGTTTTGGTTTTTTTTCCCCTGTGTTTTTCCATGATGTGGGGCAGTGGAGGGGTGGAAAAAAGAAAATAGGTGGTGTTGCTATTTCTGGTGATTTGGACTGATACTGTGTGAAGGAGTCATGTGTGGCTGAGCTCATCTGCTTCTTCTAAATGACTGATATTTACCTCCAGTACAGCTTTCTTGAGACAATCAAAATAAATGAGGAAAATCAGAGCATGCTATGTAAATTAATTGGGTTTTTTTAATGCAAAGTAGCAGAAATGAGGCATTTGGGTGGGAAGTAAGACTGAAGGTTTTGAATAACATTTGAACAGATCCAAGTACTTCACATATTTTTTGCTATGCATATTTTAGCTCCATACTGTTGTGTGGTGAGCTGTTGTGTACTTTTACTGAAAGAAGAAATTATTTGCTCCGATGCAAAATTTCTGAGTTCTCAAAGCTTAAATGTTCTTTCCTCCTGTTGTGTCCCCCTTCCCACCTTAGGAATTGGTTTGTGTGTCCTTAGTTGTTTCATGAGGACTCTCAGGGCCACTGTGCGTGTTTCAGAGCATTCTTTGCTCAAACGCTGTAAGTACGCCTGCTAATCCATCTCATCAGCACGTTGGCTGGAGTTATGTCTCTATTCCACATATTGCATATCTCATTCCTTATGTTGCAAGGCAGGCACCTGCTGGTCTTAAAACACTGCAAAATGTTTTCTCTTGATCTTTTGCACAGTGTGGAGAACTTCAAACCCAAAATAGCCTAAGAGTTTCAGACTATTATCAATGAGCGATGGCAGGTGTTATATCCTGCATTTTACTTTTTAGGATGGACAAGTCCTAAAAAGTCTTGAGTGGGAATATTAGATGTGAACAGACCAATAGAATCTCCACATTTAAGCCCTGCTTGCACTCTCTTATTTTTGTGGTGTTGCTCGGATCCTGTAACATCCAAGGAGGTTTCAGTTGCTGTATTTTATGTTCTGGTAGCCCTCAATCTGAAAAAAAAAAAAATCCTTTTCTGAATACCTTTGTGAGTTCACCTACCGGAATACACTTGGCATCGCCTGTGTTTGAGGGTTGGTTGGCTCGGTGATGGTTGGGGTGCACCAGCCGGCTGTACCAGGAGATGGCATCGTTGTACCTCGGAGAAAGAAAGTGGCTGAACGAGGGATTCACCCGCTTGGTACAGCCTGCACAGGACTCTGGAGGCGGCAGGTGCCAGGCGTATAGTTGCTGGTAGATTGAATGTATAGATGAGAACAACAAGTTATTCAACTGGAAACCTTAATTGTTGATGGAACGAAGGTAGTCATACAGATACGAGGTACTTTGCGTCTCAGTAGGGTTTGGGAGAAATGCCTTCTAGCTACAGAGCTAACTGTAGTTGGCTTACAGGTTCTGTGAAGCAGTTAATGTTTCTGGCAGGCTCCCCTCTCCTGTGGGGGACCTTCTCCTGAAAAACACCCAAGGCTTCATGTGGCTGATGCAGCTGTGGGGGTCCCTTAGCTCTCCTGTGTAGCTGTCGGAGCCTGCTGGGCGTCCTCTGTGATGTACTGTTCTGAGCCAGGTGCAATAAGTACTCCTGGGAGCCTGTGCTGGAACAGTTGATTATGTTCTTTAGTTCGAGTAAAATGTCTCTCAAGATAAGATATTCCTTCCTCAAACTAATCCCTTGGGTTTGCTCTCCTGCAAATACTGGGCAATCTATACCAAATCCACTATGATTCAGGTCCAAGTTACTACTTTTCATCCCTTGGTATGGCTTGTATAGTGATGACTGTCTTCCAAAAGTCTATCATGCTAAGCTACCAACAGTGATGGAATTGCAAAGGGGCTTTTGAATACCTTAGCTAAAAAAGCCAAAGAGCTTTTTACATAAATGGAGACATAATAGGCCCACCTGAAGCCAGTTTATCTAGTGTGCTTTATGGTATCCTCATACAGTGTTCAAGCTTTACTACAAATTTAATAAAAGTTGTTTTGTGTTAAACTTAAAATGCTGTTATGGGTGTATGTTATCATAGGGACACCATGCACATGAAGCCTGGAATTTATAGTTAGTCAAATTAAGGCTTTAATAGTGTCTTCAAAATACAACTGTAATTATTATTATTTCACTTATAACAATGCCACCACTAATCCATAATCCCAGCTATAAATAGTTTTGTTACAGTTAAAATTATGTTATACTATAAACTTCCTTGGTGTTGTGTTCATCCTTCCAATGTCCCTCTGAATCCCAGCGTCAGTGCTCTTGTCTTCCTCCAGTGGAAGGAGGGATTGGAGGCTTTATTTGACTTCTGAGGTTTTTGAAGGGACAATTTTAGTACTGATCAAGAGGTTCCCATTCTCCTTGGCCCTGGTGTTCTTGTAGTTCCTTCTATAGATGTCTCTCAAGACAGTCTGCTTATGCTGTTTCTTTTCAGTGGTTCTGAATTATACAGTTCTTTTGGTTGTATTTGTTATTTCTAAAAATAATTTTACCTGATTCCCAAGGCTGCACTCGAATAGTGACCATTATTGGCAATTGTGATTTGTTTTTACAGATTGGGACCTCTGTTGATTGGTGTCTGCATTCTTCCATGTCACCTTCTGTTCTGGTCATAAATTGTTCAATGCCCACAGAATTTGTTCCTGTTACAACCTATAGCAAATCAAACGTAGACAATAGTTATTACACTGTTAGTTGCTGTCACAACTGTACTCAGCTCAGGCCAAAGAGATACTGAGAATCTGCACTCTTAGTTCAGTACAAAGCCTGGGGAATTTACTAGTAATGGCAAACTCATTTTCTGGGGTTACGCAGTTTAGCTTCTGCCAAATTTAAGATGTACGAGGCAGAACGTGGTAGTGCAACCTCATCACTGCATTACCCCCTGACCAAGCTGCTGGAGATGCTGGTTGCAGTTTTGGTCTGAACCTGGAAACGGCGGAGATGGGAGATCTTAAGGCCAGCAGTTACGTTTTTCACTCTACTGCTCTGACACTACCACTGTTGTTCTGCTCCCTTGTAAGACTGTGCCTTATCTCCAGACCTGAGCACTGATCTGTTGAGAGAGGACATCACCTTGCAAGTCCTAGTAATGGATGTCTGGTTGTAGGGGTTGCAATAAGAGTGTACGTTAGAGAAGAAAATGCAATTCCTGGTCTGTTCTGAGCTGTCACTATTTATCTCTTGCTTATTTGTTTCTCCTCTTTTCTCTCACCCAAGTACATCCGTTTGTCATGCGACACAGACTCCGAAACACTCTATGATCTCATGACCCAGCACTGGCACCTGAAAACCCCTAACCTTGTCATCTCTGTCACCGGGGGCGCAAAGAACTTTGCACTCAAGCCCCGGATGCGCAAGATATTCAGCAGACTGATCTACATTGCCCAGTCCAAAGGTAAGGACCTGCAAATATGTCTGTATTATTTTATTGCTGCATAATACTGATGGAGAGGTAGCAGCTCAGAGGGTCAGCAGGGAAGCAGAGCATTCAGTTTGGTTTTGCTTGGCTGGTGCACTTGGGGCAAATGTAACCTGACAGTTTGGAAGTAACAGGGTGGAGAGCTAGTCACTGGGATGCCTATAATGTAAGGTGCGTTGGGTAGCACATCTTTTGTGTTTAAGTAAAGAATAAGTGCCTCTTCTGAGGTAAGGTCTTGAGAGAGGATTGGGTTGTGGGATCTTAAAGGTAATGCATTAGGAGGGTGGGTGTTCCACTACATCCTCCCAGGTTATTGGATGTTGTCCGCAGGGGCCTGGATTTTCACAGGAGGCACGCATTACGGGCTGATGAAGTACATCGGGGAAGTGGTCAGAGACAACACCATCAGTCGGAGCTCGGAGGAGAATGTGGTGGCTATTGGCATAGCAGCCTGGGGCATGATTTCCAACCGAGAAAGTCTGATTCGCAGTGGTGATAATGAGGTAAGAAATGCATATGGCTTGGTGGGGGAACAAAGGGGAGGCTCGGCTGTCAGTTACAAAGATTATGTCCCTGACTGACTGCTGCTCTCAGCAACAACATCGTCCGTGCTGGGCTGATGCTGTCAGCCATGTGATGACTGAGTTGAGTGGTCAGTCAAGCTCTGCTTGTATGTTTGGCAAAGCAGACCTCAGCAGAGTGCTTTCTGGTGTAATGTTTGTGCAGAAGCACATCTGTCTACTTACCCTGACCTACTGTGTCCTAAGCAATTCAGCCTGGTCCCAGCTTCTCTTCAGTGTGCGTAGTAGTGAGACGAACCATCAGGTGCTCTTCCCAGAACAGGAGGGAATTAAAGTTTTCTAGTGTTCAAGACGGTTGCACACATCAGGCCTGGTGGAGAGGATTTCAGCTGTGGCCTTAGCATGTCTGTGTGGAAGTTCAGCTGCTCTGGTTTCATGTCTTAGGAATAACCTCTTCCATGGTTCTTCTAGCTGCTGCAAAATCCCTACACAGTAGCCCATGGTGGGAATTCCCGTAAGCTAAGACCTGCTGCTGTTACAGATCTTGCTCATCGATACTATTGTCCTATCTGTCAGATACCCTTGTCTTTCGTCCACTAGATGTTATAGAAAATGTCTAAAAAACCATCCTGCTAGATAAGTAAAAGCAGTTTAGTTTAATGAGGGAAATAACTTCCACTGGTCTATTGGTTGAGCTGAAGTTATGAGGATAGTCTCAAATTAGGCTGCTCTTGGAACAAAAAGTTTTCTCTGCAAATACTTGCGCCGTGCTCATGTATGGGGTTTTTCTCACTGGTTTGTTGCTTCTGGGTCTGCCATGAGCACTGTCGTGAATCAGGAAATCCAGACTCCTAACTTGATGGCTAGGGGTTCAGTTGTCACTGATTTGGCCTTGAAAGCTTGTGCATGTTTTGCCCTTGGATCTCTGTTAAACGATGCGCTTGTACTTCTAGGGGTACTACTTGGCTCACTACATAATGGATGATCTCAAGAGAGACCCCCTGTATTGCCTGGATAATAATCATACCCACCTCTTACTGGTTGATAATGGCACCCATGGGCACCCAACGATAGAGGCAAAAGTACGAACTCAGTTAGAAAAGTATATTTCAGAGCTGGTTATCCCAGGTAGGTGTGGGTGTCAGGTTGCAGACCTCCTTTTCCTTAGTCCTTGCATGCTTTGGGGCTGTTTCACAGTGATTTTTCTGGGAACAAAAGAGTATAGAATCATAGAACATCCCTTGGATGCTGAGCTGGAAGGGATGTATTAGCTGCATCACATCTTGGGCACTTTCAGGAACAACGAGGCTTCTTCAGAACAATACCCCTCCCCTCCTCTTCCTTTCTGTGTGTGACAATAGTCCTTTGTGAGACACAGCAAATGATCATGATCGTTTCAGCCACACAACTCTTCCCTCCCTTCCTGCTGGGCTGTCTGTTGGAATCTGACCCTTCTGTGTACCTCCCACCTGGCACTGAATTCCAGGTAGCTGAAGCACAACTGCACAGGAGCTGGAATTAGGCTTTTTCCAACATATTAATTTGTGAGGGTGATTGATCCGTCTGAAACCTGCTCCTAAATCATTTCTCTTTCAGCTCCTTCTTTGCGAAAAAGGTAAAAATCAAACACCTTGATCAGAAAATTCATAGTTAAGGATTTTGAGGTTTTTTTACTGTTAACCTCAGCTGAAGTGTACTTGCTGTTAGTCATGACAAAGCACCCAGAATCATGAAACTTGGTATGTCTTTTAGACAGCAGCTCCTAGATTTTCAGAAGTCTTATCTTCCCTTTACAATTGAAAACGTGAAGTCAGAGGTTCTGAATCTTCAGCTTGTGATAAGAACCTTGCACCTAGATTCAGAATGGCCAAAGCAGAGGGTAAATAGAATAAAATCACATATTTGGGGGACTTTGGAGCTAGTGAAAATTATGATTGTGAGGAGGAAAAAACATGTGGAGAAGGGTGTCTGAAGCCAGCTATGCAGAATGTTAGGCAAAAATGAGTTTTCATTAAAAACAGGAAAAGCTGTTAATAGATTTGGCAAAATCAACAGTAAACTAGTGTCTGCATGAACTGCTTGAAAATTATTTCATTGTACTCTGGAAAAATAAGTTGTTCAAAGTGCATTAATGGGTTGAGTCTTTTTCCCTTTTTCTTTTGGCATGTTTCACAGAGTCTAATTATGGTGGAAAGATTCCAATTGTGTGCTTTGCCCAAGGTGGAGGGAAAGAGACTTTGAAAGTAAGTTTATTTCTTTTACTTATTTCCAGGAGCGACAGAAAGGACATTTCTCTAATATTTAAGTCAATGTGTCAAGAGGGTGGGGTCAGGGTCTTCTCAGTGGTGCTCAGTGACAGGACAAGGGGCAATGGGCACAAGCAAGAACACAGGAAGTTCCATCTCGACACGAGGAGGAACTTCTTTCCTTTGAGGGTGGCAGAGCCCTGGCACAGGCTGCCCAGAGAGGTGGTGGAGTCTCCATCCCTGGAGACATCCCAAACCCACCTGGACGCGTTCCTGTGCCACCTGCTCTGGGTGACCCTGCTCTGGCAGGGGGTTGGACTGGGTGGTCTCCAGAGGTCCCTTCCAACCCCGACCATTCTGTGATTAGATGAATGCTGTTTTAAAGAGTTGTGATTGGTATGGTATCAGTAGGTAGTAATAAAAATACTACTCCAGAAACTCATGGGTTTCCATTTTACTCACCTAAGTCAAACCTAAAATCTTCAGACTTTCCTACTGAACAGTAGGCTCTAATAACACAGTCGTGCTTCAGGTGATCACCTCTCCTTCTTTGGTTCCCCAGTCTATCAACGTGGCCATCAAGAGTAAGATTCCCTGTGTTGTGGTGGAAGGCTCTGGCCGGATTGCTGATGTTATTGCTAGCTTGATGGAGGCAGAAGGCACTCTTGCTTCTTCGTGTGTCAAGGAGAGCTTGCTTAGGTATCTGCCTCGGACCATTTCAAGGCTCACAGAAGAGGAGACCGAAAGCTGGATCAAATGGGTAAGTGTGTGCTACTGCGGGGAGCTAGCAAGGCTGAAAGTGGGAGAGTGGTCGGGGAAACAGGAGCAGCTAGTGACTTCCAGATCAGGGGCGTTGCTATCTGATGATACCTCTAGGCTGTACAGGGCTCTTTGCCATGTCATATCCATGGGGATTCCAAAAAGAGAAACTCCAAACTTTTATAATTTATAGGGATTAGAACAAAAGGGGTGGGGAATTTCAGTCTTTTGGAAAGGCAGCTCATGACTATGCACAGGAGAGCTAAGATGTTTTGTAACTGTCTACTCCCTGGATGCCTGTGATTCCTCTGGTGCATGGGCTGCTGGATGTGTCTCTTAGCTGATGTGCTGCTTGGTGTCGTGGTTCCCTTGTGTACTCTGTGAAAGTGGAGAAATTGGATGTTTGATGAATCACGCTTCACACTGCGAAATCTGGCTGGATTGCTCAGAGACCATCGCTGCTAGGCCTTCAAATTGTAGTGATTCTACTTCAGGATTCTCTCATTTGTTCCAAAATTTCTTTTGTTTCTTCCTGCATCCCTTAAGATGTTGGGAAGGGAGGGATACAGACTAGGAGTGGGACGTTTAGGACTAGAGGCCCACTTGGTCAGTATTTTGCCACAGCAGCATCCCTACACCATCTCCACTGGGACTCTGTTAGTGTTGACTTACTAGTACTGTGTACGTGGGATGCAGTTGAAGGTACAACACTGTACATACACCAATACATTCTTCTTTAGCTTTTCTTTGCCTCCTTGACCAGAGGTAGAGCCTTCAAGATGCAGTCAGCATTGTGATCCCATATGTAACTGTTACTGGTTTTTGGAGACTGGGGAAAGTGGAGAAGTAAGGAGAGCACTTGCTGTCTTGGGTTGCATGGGCCAGTCTCAGGAAACTCTAGTAACTCTCTGGTTACCTAACCTTCAGATGGACCTGGATTTAGATATACTTCTGTTCTTAACAGGGACAGAAGAAAATGGAGCTCCAGAAAAATCTTAATGTTCTGTTATTTTTCAGAAGTCTTAGTTCTAACAACACTTCAGCTCACTGAACTTTCCATTAACTTGAGCTAATTGACTTTCTCAATTAATTGCCCGATGCTTTATCCTAGGGTCTGATTCTGTTTTCCTCTCTTGGTTAATTATCTCCTACCCACACACACAGTGGGGAGCAGGGAGTGGGGAGTGATTGCATGTTCAAACCTCAGTCGACATTCGTAACGGGGAATGGAAAATGTTATGTTGCTTCCTGTACACTTAGGGCTTCCTCTTTCAGCTTTCTGCTTCTCCTTAAATTTTTAAATTTTTTTTTGTTTTTTTGTTTTCATGAATGTACCCTTGCAAGTTGTTTGCAGGCTCTGGAGAGGAATTCAGACACTCGAATTTTTGAGTGTATTTTCTTTGCTATAAACTAAACAAAGCTTCTAGTACTGAAGTTTAAGGAGCTCTTGTTTCTGGTAAGGCCTGAGTCAAAACTCGTGGTCAGAGCTTGACAGAGTAAGTACATGGGACAACCTGCAAGTTCCAGTGGGCAACCTGCTCCACTTGACCCTGTTTTGAGCAGTGGGCTTGGACTAGATCTCCAGAGCTATCTTCCAACCTCATCAATTTTCTACTTCTGTTATAAGCTTACATGAAAAAGGGCAGGAATAGGGCATGGGCTTTTGCAGAAATGACTCTAAACTTGCGCTTTGAGCCTGGGGGCTGTGGTGTCCAAACCTGAAGAGGAAGAACTTCCATCCAAGCAGACTGTGAGCTTCTGGTTTCCGGAAGGAGCTCTGTACCGGGTAGTGTGGAGCTGCTGAAGGCAGTTTTCCCTGTTTGGTCACCTGGCCACGCTCTTCACAGTTTCTACTGAGCTGCCTTGGAGTGTACCTCCTCCTTCAGTCGAGAATGGCTAATATTGTTTGTTTTCTGTGTGCTAGAATGAAAGTAACTTTATAAGGCTTGGTTACATGAGAAATGATCTGTATTTTTGACAAAGCACAAGGAGGTAGATACTGTTCTCTAATAAACTGCTAGATGTTTGTTGAAACTTGCGCTATCACAATCTGTTTTTTCTTTATGAGTAATTTCTAATTACTGAGATTATATCTTTTTGGTTACGATGTTCTGCATAGGGGGAATCAGTTATTTGCTATATGTTCAGAGGATAATTAATCTTGTACTTTGGTGACTTTAAAATAAATCTCATTATCTACTTCTGTCTGGACTTGATTAAATTTTAACTGTATGTGGAAATAGGACTGATGAGAAGCAGCTTTGCTACGATGTGATGGGCAATCTCTTTTAAACGTGCCCTAGGAGATCAACTACTAAACAGCCTAGATTGCTTTGAAATGGAACTTTTCCTTTTTGTAGATCAAAGAAGTCCTTGAGAACCCACATTTACTGACAGTTATCAAAATAGAAGAAGCGGGAGATGAAATTGTGAGCAATGCCATTTCTTTTGCTCTGTACAAAGGCAAGTAACTGTTTTTCTGCGTTTTTTGTTGGTTTTTTTTTTAATAGATGTAAAAGATGGCTAGGTATTTTCTAGAACAGCCTTCCCTAAAGCAGTGCCATCTTTCTAGAGTTTAATCCTCTGCCACAGTGTGGAGCTTGTCTTCATCTGCAGTGGTGTGGACAGTCTACAGCAGCATTGTGGGATCTGTTAGTGTGGGTGAGTTCAAAATTCGGGTCAGATAATCAGGAAGACATTCCGCAGAGCTTTGAGGATGCTGGGATAATGTCTCTGAAAGTAGCACACAAGCACACAACGCAACAGGGAGTCAGTCCTGAGGCCAAGCAACTACAGTAACGTGCTACTGGGAGTAATTCAGAACCTGGGCTCTCCACTACTCCAGCAAAGTAGAACCCTTACTCAGTGAAGGTGGTTGGGCAGACCTCATCTTCCTGTCTGTGCTTGGAGAAAGCCCATGAACATTACAGCTTCTCATCAGACTTCTTGTGTCGGGCCCCATGAGGAATCCTGCAGAATTTCTTCCATGTAGCGTATGCAGGACACTGGGGAGCTTTAAGGACACCGTGCTGATTTTGGTTGATGTGGTGCACCTAGCAGCTTGTTTGTGGCATACATTGGACCATAAATATATTTCTCAGCCTCCAGCATCCTCTAAAACCCAGTCAGGAAGATGCATGTGAGTCTGGGGAAAGACACTTGATATAGGGGTCTTGTCAGGTAGAGTGTGAAAAGCAGAGACAAATAAGTATGCCAAGAAGCTCTCTTGTCTCTGGTCTTTTACCTAGAGGATTGTTCCTCTTCTGCAGCTTTCAGCACCAACGAACATGACAAAGATAACTGGAATGGACAGCTGAAGCTGCTGCTGGAGTGGAACCAGTTAGAGCTGGCCAATGATGAGATCTTCACCAATGACCGAAACTGGGAGGTACAGACCACTTCTGTCTGAGTACAGTGGCACGGGGGAGGGAAGTAGTGGGAAGAGAGACATCGTAACAGCAACCACTATCTCGACATCCCAACCTCTATGATGATAAGTAAGAGCGTCTGTTTCTCCTTGCACTGACATCACTGATTGCAAAGGTTATCTGCCCATGCCAGAATAACTGTAGGCCATCCAAAAAAGGCAATTGCATACAGAAAAATCTCATTCTGATGCAAATGTGGCAGCATGAAGGAAAATGTGGCAGTTAGCCACGTGTAGTAGCCACCCTTAGGTAAGATTTACATGTCTCACGTGCTCCCTAATATTTGCTTTTCCATTTCTTCCTAGTCTTCTGACCTGCAGGACGTCATGTTCACAGCCCTAGTGAAAGACAGGCCCAAATTTGTCCGTCTCTTCCTGGAAAATGGCTTGAATCTGAGGAAATTCCTTACGACAGAGGTCCTTAGGGAACTGTACACGAACAACTTCAGCAGTCTGGTGTTCAAGAACCTGCAGATTGCAAAGAACTCCTATAATGATGCACTCCTCACGTTTGTGTGGAAGATGGTTGAAGACTTCCGAAGAGGTCTCAAAAGAGATGACAAAAACAGCAAGGATGAGATGGAGATACATCTTTCAGTAAGTGATGAAAAATTTCATTCCACTGTTTGTCCCCTGAAAGGAAAAACCAAAAATTATGGTTTTTTTCTGTTACAGCAGGATTTGCTTGAATAGTCTCAGCTATGCTTTACACTTGATGTACTGTTCCACTCTACAAATGCACGTAAGGGCCATTTAAGTACAAGAAAAATGGGTGAATTTATTTGGGTGTTGAGTTAAAATATTTTCTATTAGAGCAAATGATGCTCTAGTTATGCTTGTAATTTGTTCCAATATAACTTCAGAGTCTGGTACAGAGGTGCCAGAGGTTTCAAAACTGGAGCTTGGGCATCTGATAGGAAACTTTTGAAATCAGTTGTTGAATTCAGAGATGCAGTGCAACAACACATGTGATGTTTGGGGGAAGCTTGGTTTGAAAATGCTGGTTAGCTTTGAGAGCTTCCACCGAAGCTTGTGGTTCTTAAAGGTTTTGTTGCTCAGGAGTCATTTTGTGATGGCTTTGCAATCCCTAGCTGCTAATTGCTTTAATGCAAAGAAGGTGGTGGTATAGAAATTCCTCTCTGATTAAGTTTTTGTGAGGTTCAGGGTCTTGCTTAAACACAAAAGGCATATTGGTATAAAGGTAGTATTCGTTTTAGAGAATGTTAAACTGTGTTATCTAAACACAAAGTCAAGCTGTGAATGAGGCTATCTGAACTGCTTAAAGCAGAAAGTGACTTTGACCCAAATGTCCCTTTATGGCCGCTTAAGGAAAAACACAGAGACTGATTCTTCCAAACCAAGTAGGAAAATATAAGGCTTGAATATAAATATAAACTAACTTACATTAGTGTGTGACAAGTGCCACATCGCTGAGAGAGAAGATCGGTGGGCTGTCTGTAAAAGGAATGAAATATGAAAACAGGAGAGTGGCAGGCTAGGATGTGTTCCAGTTGAAAACAGTTTAGAGAGCTTTGGTCTGAGGGGTTGTTGCTCTTTCTTTCAGGATGAGTGTCCTATCACAAGGCATCCGTTGCAAGCTCTGTTTATTTGGTCAGTTCTTCAGAACAAGAAAGAGTTGTCTAAAGTCATTTGGGAGCAAGTAAGTTGAATTCTCCTTTATTCCCCTTTGCAAACAGCACAGTGGTGTTCCTTGTCTTTGGTTTGTAGGCCTTTGAAGACTCTGGATCCATCTTCAAACACAAAACCACAAAGATAATTGCTAGATGGCTCCGTAAGTAGGTTTAATATCACCCATTTTGTGTTTGGGTGTGGATTTCATACTTTCCTTTCCTAATATCATGTGTGAGTCAGCAGCCCAGCTAGCATTTACCTGTAGTTGTATGTTCTCATCTATGCTTAAGCTTGGGTGCTGAGTTCCCACCCATTCCACAGTATGGATGTTCTCATCCCAGGTATTTGATTGAAATCCATTTCTAATTTTGATTAGACAGAACATTTAGTTGTGACTATATCGAATATATAATTCACAGGCTGTAAATGTGGGGCTAATGTAAGCAAAGCTCGTGGATATTCCTGCTTATGTTGGTCTTCGTGTCTGAAACGGAGTGCTTCCTCCCTGTACGTGTGGATGCACATTGGTCTGTGTGTCCAAAACATTCCCTGCGTGTGTAGATGTTTTGAATGGAATGGACTGACATAGTCTGGGCAGTTCAGGGTACACCCAACTGATCCAGTCTGGTTTCCAGACCAGTGAAAATGGTAGTGTGTCTCGTGATGGAGCAGACCCTCTTTTGTTGTGAATCTTCAGCCAGAGATGCAAAACTGATATGTAGGTATTAAACACAAGACTTTCGAACTTGTCACAAAGTTGTTATCGCAAAATACACTGATGGTTACCACTAGTTTTGCGGAACTGGCTTTTCATTTGCCAGTCTTGACGGGGAACTGAGCAGCTGCAAAAAAGGGGGATAATTTTTAAAGACTATCCCATTCTCTTCGCAGAGGGCTTTGCATGACTTATCTCTCTCTCTATAGACCAGAGGTTGCACTTTGGCAGCCCTTGGGGCCAGTAAGCTCCTGAAAAGCATGGCAAAGGTGAAGAATGATATAAATGCTGCTGGTGAGTCTGAGGAACTTGCTAATGAGTATGAGACAAGAGCAGTAGGTAAGTGCCTCCTTGAAGTCCTTTAGAATTTTAATAGAAGGGGTCAGGAAATTGTTTCCTTTCTTGGAACATTTCTCAGTTTAATGATCTCCAGGTCTGATGCGTAGCGATGATTGCATAGTGATGTTTTTATTTTGTGCAGAAAAACAAACCGATAACCCTGCTGGTTTTATTCAGCAAATTGCAAGGCAAGATAATTCATTGAATTTGCCTGAAATGCTGCCCAGAAATTCAGCCTGATTTATAAAGAAGAGAAATGATATCTCAAAAGGAAGCAGAAGGAAAGCTTTATTTAGAAAACTAGATATCCAACATGAAATGCTTCCGTTTAATGTTAAAATGTGTTTTTACTTCTTGGAAATCTTTTCCACACCATCTGTTCCCAGTAGAAACTGTGTCCTGTCTAAACAGTTTGCCTCCAAATGTGGGTGTGGTGGTGCGTGGTGGGTTGGTAGGGAATTTCTTTCATTGGGAAGAAAAGCTACCTAGCTCTAATGGCAAGGCTGAAGAAGGGTGCCCAGAAATAGCAAGAACAGAGAATAAGAGAAGCTTTCTGCTTGAGTGCTGGTAATATTCAGGTTGAGAAGAGCCATCCTTCAAATTTGGAGGAGTACTTTTGGGGACTGAGGATAAATTCCAGGTAAAAAGTGGATTGAAATCCTAAATTCTGAAATTGCCTTATTCTAAGGCAATAAGCAATACCATCACCCATTGAGAATGCAGATCTAGTTCAGGTTTTCTTTTTTTTTTTTTTTTTTGTTAGACCTT